>JANRGW010013095.1:0-14372 GCA_024733675.1 Psilopsiagon aymara
CATCATTTTGCTCCCTGAGATGCTTCGGGAGCAACTGAATGAATCTGCAAAGTGACTCCTCAGCGAACGCCGCACGCGCCCCCCTCCGCCTGCAGTACCGAGCATTGTCCACAGGATGGCAGCAGCGAATGGCGCTCAACGCCACACAGCGCCCTTCCACCTGCAGTACTCAACTTTGTCCACAGGATGGCAGCACCCGCTCGCTCAGTCGGTACCCCGAGGGCTGCGGGGCGAGGGACGGCCGTGCCCCGGCCCCGTTCGCACCTTCGGGGGCAGCAGCTCCTCACTGCTGGGACAGAGCTGACGCTTCTCTGCCCCTTTCCCCTATCCCGGCTCCAACAGCCGCTGCCCCTCCCCAGATCCCGGTGGATTTTCCCCTTGGTCCACTCCCACGATGCTCATTGACAGAGGCTCCAACGAGGGAGAAGCAGTTTGCGCAGCACCGGTTCGCCCTCCAAGGAAAGGGGGTTTAAGAGGGGCACGGGGTGGATTGGATGCAGGTTTATTCCCCCTTGATGCCGCTTTGGGGATCTGCTTCCCAGTGCCCATCCCCTGCAGAGGGAGCTCGGCCTCAGCTGCTCATCCCTGCCTGGGTTTGAATCCCACCCGGCCACATCCTCACTCATGGGGGAACATCCCCGGAGGTGATTCCAGCCCCCCCCCGGACCCCATGTAGAAAAGCAGAAGACTCCACCACCTGACGTGAATAAAACAACCTTTTAATCATGTACAGCAGAAATCGACAGCCTCGGTTTATATTAAACAAAAAGATTTCCTATCTTACACCGTATTTACACTTGCATACTGGAGGTAAAGTGTCTAAGTGGCTATTTTACAGTCCATTGCTAATAAAACATACAAAACCCAAACCGAAAAGGGGCAGGGAAGTACCAAGAGATGGGTTCTGAAGCCAGCGCACCCCTGCTCGCCCGTACCATACCTCCCCCTGCCCTGCGGTACCCGGGATCTCCCCCTCCTCACCCCATGCCCCCATCACCCTGGCGCATCCCAGAGCCGGGCAGTGCCTCCTATGCTTGGTCCCAGGCAGCTCCGTCAGCACTGCACCTCCCGGCACGCGGTTGCATGGAAAGTGCTGTTTAAATGCTACATAATCAGCGTCCCCACCTCGGGCTCCTCCGGGAGCCTCTCCCGATGGTGTCTCTCCACACACCAAGGGGTGCTCACAGGGGACCCCTTGGGGCTCCTCCAGCTGCTGTTTGGTTTCGCGCTGAGGCAGATGCATGTGTGGCTACAGTTGGATGGGGGGAGAGAGTCAGTGCCGGGCACGGAGCTGAGCTGGTCCTTGGGCAGCAGTGGGCACAGAGCCCACGGGGCAGCCGTAGGCTTTCCTATGGCAGTTCACAGTCACTGCGACCTCCTCCTCCTCCTCCTCCTCCTCCTCCCCAGGGCCCTGGGGCAGCAGCTCGAGAGTCTTTGGGGGGCTCTGTGAAGCGTCACCACCTCGGTTTCTACAGGGGGTTGGTTCAGGGAGACACAATCCAGGGGAAGGAGCTGCGTGTTCCCAACAGGGAGCCTGCAACTGCCCCACGGAGCCCTGAGCAACCCCCCCCCCCCCCCCGGGGGGATGTACAATGGCTCCAAACACGATGTAACCCCCCCAAACTCCTCACTTCACACCAAGTCACAGACAAGACAGGGAGCGTGGGGAGGAGGCACACACGGACACGCAGACAGCAAGAAGAGAGTAAACCAAAGAGAGGGAACCGGGGCGGGGGGAGCAGAGATGAAGCCTCAGCACAGAGCAGGAGCAGGGGCTGAGTAGAAGCAGTTCCAGTGTAAATCGAGCTGTGTGCATTTGGTTTCGTCTCTTTTTGTTGGGGTTTTTGCAGTGATTTCTTTACAAACAAGAGGTAACAAAGAGAGATTTGGGGGTTTCTTCTCGTAGAAAGAAGTAGCAATAGTTCAGAAAAGTTAAAATCTGGACCCTCCCAGGAAATAATCATCATCATCATAAAAAATAAGAATCAAATCCACTCCAGTTAAAAGTTATGGCTTCAGTTATCCACTGCAGAGACTGACCTAACACCAACACCCCAGCACTGCCCAGGCTGCCCTTAACCAGCCCCCAGCACAACACCGCCACTTCCTGCCAGGTCCTGCTGCAGCCAACAGTCCCCCATCCCTAACCTGACCCTGATTCAGCATTTCATCAAAGGAAAAGTCATGCAGATCCCCCCCCGTTATACACAGCCACTTCCAGGTTATGAGCTATTTATACATGGAGAGTAAAACGATGGACATTGGTTTCCAGCCCCACCGCCCGCTGTCAGCTCCTGAGTGCCACAGGAGGAGCACAGCACCCCTGGCCCCTGTGTCTGGATGGGGCACTCGATCTCCTGCGCTGCCCCATCTCCATCCCCAGCGCGGCTCCGTGGAACCTCTTTCCCTTGCCCAGGTCTCTCTTTCCACCCTGAATTACAAAGCCCAAGGGCTGAAGACAAACCCCCCCCCCCCCGGATTCCAGGAGCAAAGTCTGTTCCTCGTGTGTTTTGCCTTAGAAAAGGGAGGGGGTGGCAGTGAGAGCACCTGCAGCAGGGGCAGCAGAACCAGCGCCCAGCGGGCTCCAAGCAGCCTGTCCAAGGCAGACAATGCTCACGACTCAACAAGGAGAGCACCAGCGCGCACAGCTCAAGGAAAGGACACTCGAGAGAGTTGCACATGCACAGGAAGCACGGACAGAGATGAGGCACCCTACGGGCAGACACTGCACGTCTACAGGAGGAGCTGAGCAGCAGAGGGGACGCGCTGTGCATGCAGACACGTCGCTCTTCTCGTCTTGCTTTGTCAAGCTGAAGACAAAGGAGGGAAAGGAGTTTCATGAAGCTGATCAACTGTTCAGGCTCAGCCTCTCAGAGGGGAGCACCATTGAGTTTTGCTTTTGCTGCATTAAACGTGCCAGTCCCTGGAAAAAGTCCTCCGAGCACGGCCAAGGAAACCTTCCCTTCCCCTTCCCACTCCCAGCACCCGGCCTCAATCCCGGCCCATGGGTGTAATTTACAGGGATTTCCATTGAAGAAACAAGAGTTCTGAGCATGGCTGAGCTCCCTCAGCTTAAACCCCTCTCCAGGAAATCTTCACGCTCTCAGGAGGTGATCGTAAAAGGTTTCGGATTGTTTCATACCCAAGCAGGGAAAAGAGCAATGCCATCGGCTCCGTCACCCCACCTAGCAGCCTGGAGTCACGCTGTCTGGTTGGTAGCAGTAGATTGGGCAGAAACACGAGGTAGGCCTCCATCACGTCTACTCTAGCATGGCAGCTTTGTGCAGTTTCCTCCTGCTGGGGCTCAGGGCCTAGATCTTCACATCTTCCTGGACGCTGAGCTGGGAGAGGGTCTTCTTGATGCGGAGGGCGGTGAGCCGCGCCGCTCCGTTGGCGTACCAGCACTCTCGCATCATCTTGCCCATCACCCGGAGTGCCTAAGCAAGAAACAAGGGCAGATGGCAGTGGTTCACCTCTCCCCCTACCTCAAATCACTGCCAGGCTGCTGCTGCAAGGCTGGACACTGATACAGCCTCCTAAAACTGGAGCTTCACTTACAGAGAGGAAGGGGATGTGAAGGTGGAAGCAGCCCTTACCTCGTAGCTTTGCCACCAGTTTGGGATATTGGGCCGTAACTTCTGATCACACACAACCTTCCGCATCTCTTCGATAGAAGGATCAGAGGGCACGAGGTCGTAGTAGGGAAGCTGATACTCTTCGTGGATACCTGAAGGGCAGAGAAGGGGAAATGCAATTCCTGGGCTCATTGGCTCAGCCTCACTGGAGGCAGACCAGCACTGGGCTGGACATGACTCACTGCTGGGATGCGTCAACGCTTTGCAGTTATTTCCAAGAGAAAAGAGTCTGGGATTTGAGTTTACAAGAAAAATGCAGGGAAATAAAATGCAGCTGCCCCAAAGTGGAGGAGTCAGAGCATTGTGAGCACCACCTCCAGCACCAGGGCAGCAGCTCTATCACACACAGCACAGTGTGTCCTGCCCGCCTGGACACACTGACACATTCAGTTACACTGCTCCAGGGGAAGAAAGTCACCTCCCAAATGGGCATCACCACTTCTTCATCCATTCAAAGGAAGAGCAGCAACCAGTTAAGAGAATTAACCCTCACAGGCCTCTCCTAACAGCACTCATGGGGCACTGAGCTCCCTCAGTGGTGATGCATCTTCCTGCAGCCCTGTTCTCTCTCAAACAGAGTCCCTCAAACACCCTATCAACAGGAACAGCAAGACTGGGAGAGCCAGGAGGGAGCTGAGCTGATGGCATGGGGACACAAAGGGTGTTACCTCCTGCATTGCACCTCCGAGCAATCTCCCAGTAGACCAAGCCCAAGGCGTAGATATCAGCACATTTAAAGGAGTCAAAATGCTTCATGTTAATGGTTTCATCCAAGACTTCAGGTGCCATGTACCTGCAGAACAGGAAAGGAACAGCAGCTTCACTCTGAGATTCAATGTAAGGGAGTAAATGGCAAGTCCGCCCCACAAAGCACTTCCCAGCAGCCAGACTGGGCCCCATGGTGTAACAGAGAGAGCAAAATAACAATAGCAAGTTGGGAAAGAGGTTAAAAACATCCAAAAGCACACCAGGCTCCAGACAAAAGGCTCCCGAGGATGCCAAGCTCGTTGTCAAGTATTGTTTGAGCTCCCTAGTGCTAGGCTTCTGTAACCCTAACACCTCTCAGCTCGATGGCACCTGGAGACGAAGGCACTGACATCCCTTCAGCATCAATTTGACACTCTATGACATCCCTTGGCTTAACCAGAGATGCTCAAGCAGCAGCTCTGGTGTTTGCTGGGTGCACTCTGCCACCTTTGAACACGAAACCATTCTCCTACCGTTTGGTTCCAACCCTTTGGTTTGGTGCAATATCAATGGTATCTGTAACGGAATCATGCCGGACGGCCAGGCCGAGGTCTGCGATGGCACAAGTGCCATTCTTCTTCACCAAGATGTTCTTTGATTTCAAGTCTCTGTGAGCAATCCCGGGCTTTCCTAAGACAGCAAAATAAAGTAGCAGCGGTCAAGGTCTGCTGAAACGTGGTGCAGAGGCAGAACCGGATTTCAGGGCGTTAAACTCTTTGTGGTGTTGCAACACATCTCCCTGCTTGGATCAGAGCAGAGCTGCCACGCTGCGGTACCAACTGATGCAGTAGCATCCGGAGGCCTCAAGAGGGACATCAACTTCATCCTCCCAGGCATCAGCCACGTTGATGCGGCTGGAAGGAGTTGGGAATTCAGCACTAATTTTAGGATGGGGAGGTGAAATGCCACCCCACTTTGCAGGCAGCCAAAGCCACCAGTCCATCTCTGCTCAGTACTGACCAGACAAATCCAGGCTGACGCAGGCAGCGTTCGCTGTGCAGCACATTAGTCCCTCTCCCCAGCTCCGCTTTATTCTTGTCCCTTCAAGAATCCCCAGCACCTTTTCAAGCTCTTACCCTGTGTGCCCACAATCTCCATGTGCAGATGAGCCAGCCCACTGGCAGCAGACAGGGCGAGCTTGATCATGCCCTCGATGGTCACCGTGTAGCGGTTCAGGTAGTCAAAGAGGGAGCCGTGCTCGTGGTAGTCGGACACAAGCCACAGTTGAGTCCACGTTCCATTATCTGCAGTAGGAAAGAGGCTGTGCTCAGCACACAAGCACACAGCATTCTGCTTCTGGGGACAGAGATAAGGGTAAGGCTGCAGCTCAACAGCCAACCCAAGGGGGTAAAGAACTTTAAGGCCAAACAGGACTTGAAGGTGCAGCTCAAGCCCCATTGTGCTGCCCACCACCACCAGCAGTTTATCTTTTGGCACAGAGCATTCCAATATGCAGCTCTTTGGTTCAGCCCTCGAACCATTTCACTGTAAATCCAAGTGAAGAGATGGACCTTCCAAGAGCAGCCTGCCCAGGAGGGAAGTCCTTGCTCCCAGGCCCCTTTTACCTTTGTTATCCGCAGCGATGAATCCCAGGATGTTCTCATGGCGCAGCATCACAGTTTGATATATTTCTGCTTCCCGAAACCAGGAACGCTCCTCCCGCGAGGAGAAGATCTTCACAGCCACATCCCCTCCACGCCATCGACCTCTCCACACCTCCCCAAAGCGGCCTTTGCCAATGATCTCCTGCAGGACAATGGTCCGGGCCACGGTCCGCTGGACAAACAGGGGCAAACCTATGGAGAAGGGATTGGAGGAAGGAGAGCCCATTGCAGCAGCACAGCAGAAGCTGAGGAGGAGCTGAACTACTGCTCTGACCTGGCCTAAGCACTGAACACTGCCAGTGTCTACTTAAAACATGCTCTCACATTACTCACGCCAAGGCAACCTCAACAGGCTGATGAGGCAAGAGCCTTACGGCCAGGTAAAGCTGAGGCAACCGGGAGCCCAGGAGAGCCTTCTCCACTCCATGACAAGTTCTCATTCATCATTCCCAGTCATATCTTCATACCTGAGCCAGAGCCAGAGGTGGAGAGATCGTAGACGAGATCTTGCAAGGTCTTGTCCTTGGAAAGGCACATTTCACAAGAGGGGTCTTCCATGTCCAGCCGCTGCCGATTGTGGTAGACGCGTTGGTGGTGATGAAAAACAAAGACCACGATGATCATGACAACAAACACAAGGAAGACAGGTCCAGCAATCACTGCCACCAGCTCCACAGGACCCCAGCTCGAGGGGGGTTCGTTGTCTTTCAGGTGGCCTTGGGAGGAAAGGGAGGAGAGGAAAAGACACTTTTAGAGATGGTGGCATTGGGGACTATTGGCTATTTAGCAGAGGGCAGGAGCCCATTCCTGGCTGGATTTGCTCCAAAAGCCTGTATTTTACCTTCCCCTTGACCTCTCCAAGTAGGAGAAAAAGCAGCCAGTCAGTAAGGACTCATTTCTCCCTCTTTCCCTTTCCCCCTGTAACAACCAGCAAAGACTTGGACCTGAGCACAACAATTATTTGTCTTACTGAGGCCAGATAAGACTTCCTCACTGCACCCAAGGAGGACACATGAGACCCACTAAACAGCAGCCCAAAAGGGAGAGTAGGGAGGTATGAGGAAGTACCACGTGCCCCCTGCGTCCCAGGAATGAGAAAGAAGCAGACGTTTCCCACACCCTCCCTTCAAAGGCAAAGCTGCTTCCTCTTTGTGTATCCATCCCACACACTTCCCTCTGAACCTGCTGCAACGTTCCCATACTTCAGCACTGATGAGATGTGCAGGCCTGGAAGAAGGAAAGCAACCATTGCTGATAAAACCAAGCAGATCCAAATGCAACTCAGAGCCAGGAATGGGATGTGCGCCATGGCCAGGGACCACAGGCTGCTGCAGGCACAAAGCATCACGCAGCAGAAGCTTGTATTTAACTGGAGATGAATGTGGTGCTGCTGCTTCTGGAGGCCTGGGAGGAAACCAGCAGCAGGGCTGGTCAGCTGAGAAAAGCTGGAGCTCCAGAGTGCAGTGAAACTGCAAACCTCTCCTGACTTTGGGAGCTCTTCCTCCCCTAAAGCCCAACCTCATCATGTGGTGACACAGGGGCAGCTCAAGCAACTTCAGGTTTTCATCTGAAGTAGTTTGATCTCGAAAGTGGAAATAAGAATGAATAAAACTAATGCTGCAACCTAAGGCAAGAAGTGAAAGCAGGGCCAAGAACTCCTTATTCCCACATCCCACTTCTCCAGCTCCCTGCTTACCACTGGGAACCATCAGATCAATTTTGTTGCAGAAATCCGAGTAGCAGCAATGAGTGTTACGCAGATCTTCTGAGCTCAGACAATAGAAGGGTTTCCCAGCAGGAATCAGTTTTGCCTCAGGAATGCAGGTCCGGACGTGGTGTTTGACACCATCCAGGTTGAAGACCGAGACCATGCAGGCACCATCCGTTTCACACGTGGAGTTTGCTTGCTTGCAGTCGGAGCAGAGACATGTCAGAGCTGCAGGACCCAAAGCAAAAGCAAGTTTAAAACCCACTGGAGAGAAACTGCTCCAAGAAGAGAAAACCTCCTCTTTTTTTTCCCCCTGTTTCAGAGGGAATTGGATGGTTTCAGGCTCAGGAAGAACTGAAACAGAATGCTCATACTCAGTGTTTCAGCCCTGCAAGAACCCAAGTGGAGGCCAGACCACGTGGAAGCAGCTGACTGTCCAGACAGCCCTTCTGCCTGCCCCTGTTGCAACCACAACCAGCGATGCCCCAAGTCACCCCTGCAATCTAGGCTAGATTGGAGAGCTCCACTCCCAACCCAACCCAGACTCCGAACTCGCACTCAAAACCACCATTACTCAACCTGACAGACTTGATTTCACCCAACTCGCTGCTCAGCTCCACCAGAGAGGAGCTGCCCATGAGGGGTTAGTGAGCAACGACCACCCCAGCTCCTGGGAGACAAGAGGCACTTGGCAGATGCAAACCAACCCCAATTCAAACCAACTCCACCAGCCAAGCACGCTGCACCCAGCCAGCCCAGTCACTTATTTAGTAACTGCTTCCCTGATCCCAGACACTACCTTGGGTCAAATGAATTCCTGGCTTTCTGCCTGCTCTCCAGGAAGATTCTTTGGGTAAAGAGAAACTCCGAGGCAGATTCCCACATTTTGCCACCTCCCAGCTGTCCTTGTGCTATTCCCAAGATGGAACACTGTAAGCAAATCCTCAGCCTTGGGAACAAAGAGGGATCACGACAGTGTCAAGGCGCAGCGTGAGGCTTTCTCCTGCTCTCATCCCTGCAGAAAGGGCCTTTCAGGTACACAGAGTCGAAAGAAATGGTTTAAGAAGATCCCAAACACCACAGCGAACTCTGCCCAGTCCAAAAGCTACATCCTCTGTATCTATGGGTACCCTCTTGGTGCTGGGGGCACCTCAAGCTTGAGGAGAAAGAAGCAGGTCCTGGGCAAGCGCAGCGCTGGGCTGGGAGGAAGACACTCATTAGCTGTTATCACCAGTGTCCCAGGGACATCAGGCAGGCTAATGGCATTACTCCTCACTTAAGGCCACTGTGCTTTCCATTTCCTAGCTGGTGCTGGGAGCTGCTGAGCAGCCCCAAGGTGGGCTCTGCTGTATTTACCACCGGCTAAATGCAGATGCTGGCAAGTTTGGAACCACCACATTGAAAAAGGCAGGAAAGAGCCAGTAAGATCCAGAAGAGCTGCTTGAAAAAGCAACAGGAGCAAATGTAGCCCAGGCTGGTTATCATGGAGATGATATGAAAATGGGAGATAGGAAAGAGCAGCCAGGGCACATTCCTACCTTCAAGTGTACTTAAAAGAGGGTTTTAAAGCATCTCCTTTATTCCTTTCTCCAAAACTCAAGGTACAAATTAAAGGTATTTAAACCACACACACTTCACCATTTCGGCTCTTTTCTACTTGATTTGGAGCCAGCAAAACTCCACTTTGATCCTGTTCCACCCATTTCTAAGGTCTCAAAGCCAAGGTTTAGGCTGTGGCACTTTTCCTTCCAGAAGTAAACAAAACACTTCGAGGCACCAATAAAACTGGTTTTGTAAAGTCCTGATGGAAGGATCAGGCCTGAACGGAAGCATCGCTCCAGGAAGGGAAGCAGAGGAGCTGGTTTTAGCAGCTCAGTTCCATTGCTAGGCTTAAAGCACTCAGTTTACCTGCAAGGGATGCCACCAGAGCCCCACTGCACGGGGACACAGTGAGAAGATCCTTATCTGAGCAGAAGGTTCCGGCTAAGGAGGGCTGTGGCCTCACTTCCCCTCGTGGTGATGGTTCCCCTTGGAGACAACCTTTATTAACAGCAATCCTTAGGTTTGCACCTCCAAACCCCCATAGGAAGGGGAGAAATAAAGGCTCTCTCTGATGGAAAAGCCCAGGATCTACATCTACCATCACTGCAGCCATATCTTCCTTAAGCATCACCTACCACTGCCTGCAGTGCTGCAGGAGGAAGGGCCCCGCTCCCAGCAGCGAGGAGGATCCCAGCATTTCAAGTCTGACTAACCACCAGGGAAAAGTTCTCATATCAGGCACACGAGAGAGCAACTGTTGTTTCCCACTGGATTTGGGGGTCTGAAGATGGACACATACACAGAGCTCCCCATCAGGAACCCCATGGGTGCTATGGGAGCAGCTGGAGATGCCTGAGTGAAGCAGAAGGACACAGGGAGTGAACCAAAGTGGTTTTCATGCCAACAGCATTCTTTCTATTGGGGAAGAAAAGCTCCTGTTGAGCAGAACATATAATCTACTTAATAAAAGCAACTGACTGGGCTGCAGAAAATAGATGGGGCAAAGGGAAACAAAAGAGCAGTTCAGGCAGCGAGTTCCCCTCTCGGAACGCCCGGGGATGAGTCTGCATGGAAGGTGCAGCACAAGCTGGCAGCAGAGCCTGCTCTATCTGCTCAGAGACAAACCCAGCCCTTCAAAGAAGCTGTTTAAACAAGCCTAACATTAAGCTGCAGCTCTTCAGAAGGAAAGCTTTGTTCTCACTCAGGAGCTGGATCAGGTTGGGGTTTATACGGAGGCAAACCCTCGCTGCTGTTCAGTCCCAGGCAGGTGACAGCAAGCAGGTAGGTGACAGCGAGCAGAGCACTCAGCCAGCCTAGGGCCTGTCCTCCCCGCTCTTCCTGACGACTGGAATGGTTGCTTGGCACTGCCACAAGCCAAAAGCTCTTCCTGATCCTCCATAACAAAGCCCAGGCTCGGTGCTGGGCCCAGGAGCGGTCCTGCTCCCAGCGTTGGGTTCCTGGCCATAACCTCCAGGCAGAGATGGTCAGATCCTTGGGTAGGAGCTGAAGTCCAGCTCCAGCCTGCCTTGTGCAGTTGACTGTCACAGAGGGATCAGTGTCCCTCTGCATTAGCTACAGCAGAGAAGAAAACCAGGGAAGCCCTTTTTCCCCCATTAAAAGCAACCTGTATTCCCCAAATGCCTCTGAACAAGCAGGTGGGGGCTGTGGATTCAAGCTCCGGGCTCCAGGGAGACTCAAACATGAAGCTCTGACAGGCAAAGAACATTCCTTTTTTTCTCCTCAGCATCTCTCTGAGCTCATTTTGCACAGCTCTTCTCGCCCAGGATTGTGTGTGTCAAGATGTCTCTGCAGCCAGGCAGGGGAAGAGCTCCACAGCAAAATGCAATGGAATGGTGTTAACCACCCTTTGGAATCCATCTTCCCAATGCTCCTGAAGCTGTGCTCTGCAAGATGCCATTTGCTCAGGGCTAAATGCTACCTGCTGGAGATGTGCTCACATAAATAACCTGAGGATGATCAGTGGTAAAACTGCCAATAACCACCCCCATATTTACCAGAGAAAGAGTTTTGCAGGCTTGGAAGCTGCTGTTCTTTTCCAAGTTGGAATTGAGGCTGGATGAACAATGATTTCCTTACTCTGGACCAGGAGCTGCACCCAACTTAATGAGCTCCAACCTGGTCGTGATGGTTTAATGCTACAGCAAGAGACATGGAAAACAACTGGCTTTGTACCTCTGCCGCTTCTTTAGATGCTCTAATGAAGAGGGACGTGTGTAAACATGCTTGGAAGAAAGGAATCCCTTTCAGTGTTTTGCTATGTGCTGTGCTGGAGGAAAGACAGGAAGAATAACCTTTATCACAGAGCGGTTTGCCCAAGAGCAGGTTAGGAACAGAATCCATTCCCCTGTGGTGAGGGAGCAGAGCTCTGCTCCAGGAGCTTCTTTGTGCTCCTTCTTGGCTGGACCACCCCAAGAGCGGGGCTTCAAGAGAACAACCTCCACTCTCAAAGGCAGAGATGAGACACTCAAAGCCCCTGAGGAAGCCTTTCCTTCACTTTCCGACAGATTCCCCTCAGTTCTGCTGCTGCAACTGCGATCCCTACATCCCTCCCCAGGATATGTCCCTTCCTGTGGCCCACCAGCACCTTCTCTAAGCCTCCGAGCCAACTCACCCACACTCACCAGCTCCAAAACCAGTGCAAGGCCAGTTCGGAATGCTCACAGTGCCCCTCTTTCCTGAGAGAGGAGCTGCTGAGAACTGATTTCTGTAGATACAGCACCACCACCTCAAGTATCTTCCCTACATCTTGCTGCCCCACCACCTTCTCCTCCACCTTTTGGAGCTCAACATCTCTTTCGCTCCTTGCTCGTGCTTCTGAGAACTCCTGCCCTGTTGCTAAATGAAAGAGAGTTAAAATTAGCTCCAAAGTCCTATGAAAAAAAGCACTTCCATGCAAGTCATCCAGGAACTAAAAATTATCCCAGGGATATTTCAAGTTGGAAACAAGAGTCCCAACTTCTTCAAGCTGGCTGCAGTCCCCTGGCACAGGCTGAACCTGCCATGGCTGACGAGAAAACATAGCCTGATTGGGAAACAAGGCAGGCAGAATGTGCTTTCACCTGGAAAGGGAAGACCTTCCCCTGCATCTACTCAAGGAACACAAAAGGAATGACTTTTAAATGGCTTCTGAAGAAGTAACTTGACAGGAGGCTCCTCATGAAGAGGTTCTTGAGAAGAAGGCCCTGACATTTCTGCTGCTGCTGTTTGGAGACACACAGCTCCAAAGCCCCTCTCCAGGCTCTGTCCTCGCACCTCTTTTGTGTTTTAACTTGTTAGGAAACCAGTTTAAAAGCCATCCATCCCATCCATTCTACTGTGGAGAAGTCCTTCGAGCCACCCAGGTTTCAAGGCTTAACCCCAAAGCTGTATTCTGAGGACACTGGCTTTTTCAGATCCTAAATTCCAAGTTGCTCCATGTGCAGCCTATTCTCCAACACCCAGCAGTCCTCAGGTCATTTCTGAGCAGCAAGCCTAAGGGAAGGATGAGAAAAGCAGCAGATCCAGGTTCAGGATGCAAGCAAAGGGAGGCTGGAAAGCCAATGGCTTAACCAGAGAGGACAAAAGAGCACTCCCACCGCAGGGCCTGACTCCAGCGCTCAGCACCAATGCTTCACCCCTGGAACACCTCGAGAGGAGCAGCTCCTCCTGGGGCTGCTGGGACCTGCTGGTGCTGAGCCCATTTCCACCGCCACCACCCAGTGAACTTTGCTGCTCCGAGAAGTGACGTTTCCCTTCAGCCCTTTCGCAAGAGCTGTTTCCGGAGCATCCAGCACCGGCAAACCCGGAGCTGTCGGGCCAAGGAGCTGGGGGAGTCCAAGAATGCTTCTTGGACACTGGTGCTCAGTTCCAGTCAGAGAAGCCTTGCGTGGGAAGCTGCAAGATGGGGCTCATGGCCCACATGGAGTTTGCCTGATTAAACGGGGGAAAGGCTTCAAGGAGGTGTTACCCATCAAAGCCGGCCCAAGGCTGCTCCCCACGATGTTCCTTTGCTCTCTTTCAAGCGTGCAAACAAAGCCAACCTACCCTGGAACTACCACTGCAGAGGCACCTTTCCCCCTTTCCTAAAGGACGGAGCACGGGGGCCGCTTTCTCCCCTGTTTACAGATGCACATCGAGGTTCACAGCAACCACGTTGGTTTTCCACGCTCCCCTGCCCTGCTCAGATCAAGCACAGCAGCGAGGGCAGCCCCTCACCCAGGCAGCAGCATCATGGCTGCTCCAGCAGCAGCCACTTCCCTGGTTTAGAGCCCCCATTCCCGGCCATCCTGAGACCAGGCGGAGCTCCCACCTTCCAGCCACAGCTCGAGCCTCCAGCACACGCCGAGCGGAAACAATAAGCAGCCATAGGAGCCCAGTATCAAAGCACTGAGAGCCTGCAGGAGATGCATGCAGTCAACTGGCCCTTTCCTGTTTCTTTTTCTCTGGCATAAACACCAGCTGTACATAAAGTATGATGAGCATCGGTGCCATTACCACACAGAAGCTGGAACACCTTCCCCAGAATGGCTTTTCCTTTATCAAGCGGAGCTGCTCTTCTCTAAAGCACCTCTGCACTCCCACATTCGACAGGGCTCCTGAATCCACCCCTCACCTCCAGCCCCAGTGGGGTTTAAAGCCGTTTGCTGCTGCTGACAAGTCCTGATCTGCACACCCAAAGTTATTACCAGCGCTTGGGAACACACAACATGAAGGGTGAGAGGATTGGGGAGGAGAACAAACGTTTGGCTCCTGTTGGAACAGGTCCCTGCGTTACACAAGCGGAGATGGCCCCCGATAGCCACGGGCTGCGGAGCCGAGGATGCTGCCAGCCCCATCCTCTGTCCCCACCAGCAGATGCTCGGAGATCCCTGGGGAAAAGGGCCTGGTTGTCCATGCTCCCGGAGCTGCCACCCGGCATCCCCATCAGGTGAAGGGAAAGAACAACCAACCCAAACACACACAGTCTGCCCCCGCTGACGGTTGTTATAACCCAATATTCCCGTTCTAAGGAACCCCAACCACCAACCCGCAGATCCCAAGAGGTTCCGGATCAAGCACAGACAGCACCGAGCCCCCATCAACCCGTCGGGATGAAGCCACAACCCCCTGAGGCCTCGACAACAACGGGGGGCCCCT
>JANRGW010013098.1:0-47510 GCA_024733675.1 Psilopsiagon aymara
GGGAAGCTCAGAGGAGCAGAGAAGTTAAGCACTTCCAATCTCAACAAACAACTTAATCAGCCACTGAAGAAGTTCTCATGTCATATGAAATTTTGAAACTTTGGGAATTTTTTTGACTCCAAGCAGTCTTTAAGGAAATGTCTAATTCTAAGCCCCACAATGGCAGCTAACCAAATGTATTTAATTAAAAGAGGTGGGGAGATCAATTCAGACTGTAACCTACCTTTCCCATCCCTAGAGGAGAGGAAAATTATGTACAGAGTTTCCTCTCAAGTACTGTGTGCTGGATCTGAGCTCAGGAGGGCTGTCCCCACCAAACATCCCATTCCTGCATCGCTATTCCTTACATAGACTAACTACAACATCAGGAGGTACACACTGTATAGTGTATTCAGGTTGCTCATGGGGATGTCCTACTGTACCAAACTGTGACTTGAACTACGCACAGCGATGTGGGCCCTGTGAGTCCGAGTGTCTTTGGGGCAGCTGTGGTTATGTCTGTTGATTTATTTGTTATGTATGTAGAATGAAGTATATCTTTAAAAGAAAATTATATTTTAAAAGGAAATATTAAGTAAAAAACATATGGGTGAAAATATACAGACATCAGGATGTGCACTTTGCTCCTCAGGGTGCTACTCTTTTCACTTTCCTACCTAAATATCCCATTTAATACATCAGCCCTTCAGAGATACAGTGATCTTACGTGAATGACAAATCTGGGTCAGAAATACAGATTTCCATCAGAATCGAGGTCTGCATTTGGTTTGCAAACTCTTCTCTTAATAGTAGAGAACCTAAAATATGCATATATACATATATATAAAAAAATCAGGCTTGGGTGTTTGGCATGCCACACTTGGAAAAACCATTTGAGGAAAGCTGAGGATACTGTAAAAGGAATACTTGCTTATTTGTTAGTTTGAAGAGTAGGTGATTTGGAACCGTTATAATTATTTCCAGTTACTTTGAAAGTAGCTTTTCAAAGGCATAGAATCCACTGTAATGGAAACAGCTCCACCTAACCAGCTAGTACTTATAATTAATTCAATAGATATAAAAAGATATGACTGGGTTTGACCTTAACCCTGATCGACATTAAATCTAATCCTCATTTCAACTCTTTCCTTATATATGGAAAAAGGCTTTTGACAGAGTCAATGGCAACTATATATTTTAGATTCTCCAAAGAGTGTGCTATAATGTTCTCATCCAAATCTTGGCCTTGTAACTGACCTCCAACAGCCAATGTATGGCCAATGTCAAATGATAAAAGGAATAAAAAGGGGAGAGGGAATAGAAAGAGTCATTATGCAGATGATATATAAATGTCTAGTAACGAGAGACATTCTTTTGTGCATTCAAGTTCATAGCAAAGTTCCACACTGTGAATAGGTCTCAGGGGGTTTAAGGCTTCATCATACATATTTTTGCATAGTTGTGTCCTTACTAAAGAACAAAAATAAAAGACCCGCATAAAATGAAGGGGCTATAGCCCTTAATAGATAAGATCAAATCAAAATGTATGGGAAAAATCTTCTCTGCTTGCTTGGGACACAAACCAACATCATAAATATTGGGAGAGATTGCATTTTGCTTTAATAAGGCTAGTCTGAGTGGAAATCTGCATGGAACAATTTCTGAAGCAAAGAAAAGTTTAAGCATCAAAGCGTAAGATGGGTGGTTGTGAAAGCTGTGATAATGTCTGATAATGACTTTGTGCACAAATGTGCTAGGAAAGATATAGACCAGTTGCACCCTGACTTGTCTGAGCCCTCTGATGCAGGAAGATGAATAAGAGTCAATAAAAATAATGGTGGGGGAGGGCAAATCTAGGAGGATTTAACATGTGTAGTGTCATGGGTAGGAGCTGTCCCTCGGCATTTGACTGACCCATAGCATTGTAGCTTCCAGCACACCTGCTGGCAGCTGGGTCTATATTTGTTTTGAGGAACTAGCATAGAATTAGTCAGAGCAGTTATGTAGGAAATCGGAACAGACTTGCTTAAATTCCCAATTTTGCAAAACAGGGTCTGAATCCTGGTTAAAGCCCGATGTAAAAACACTTGGGAAAGAAGTTTATTGTTTTAGCTGTATTGGATAACTACCGTGTCTCCCAGTTGTAGAGAGATGAGATCTGATTGGGGTTTTGCAAGTCTATAAGCCAAAGTGTCGAATTAGCCCAGAGTTTACTGAAGAGGGTACACACTGTAATTCAGTTTGACTAACATGATTCCCATTTTTAAAACTCCATAATGGTCAGGAAAGCTGTGCCAAAATTTAGTTAGTTGAAGCCAGGTTTGAAGAAGAATCTGAACTCCCAGTGTTATACCCTCGGATATTACTCTGTATTGTAGTGAAATTGTGTACCCACTGAGGTCCATGGAATATTTGCATTCAATTGAAGTGACGCCAGAGTTTAATTCTCCACCTAATGTAACAGATGATATTGTTTGAAATCCACTCATCACTGGAGAAAGGTTCTATTCTGCTTCTTGAGATCACTGATGTTATGTTTCTACTCTCTAGCTGCCTCTCTGCTCACCTTGAAGGGATATGCTCAAAGCAGGATCAGGACTCTACGGCTATTTGATCTAGTTAGTGCAAGCCAGTAAGGCAGAGAGAATGATGTGAACCAGGCTTCTTATTCTCACTTCTGCTAGCGTGGCAAAGCAGATCTACAACTAAATTGCGAGGTAGATTTCTCATAACATGTCTTAGTGCACATATGGTCTGTTTGAATCTAGACGTTCTAGAGCAGCACTCAATTCCTAAATCAGTGTTAGGCACACTGATTGAAACAACAGTAGATAGGAATGGAGAAGCCCTTACTTGTCTTTGAAAATCTGCCCCTGCTTGTTCAGCAGTGGTCAAAAGGCCAGATCTGAGGTTATTCTTGTTTCCATTTTCTTCTTGTTTTGGGAGAGGGGAAAAAAGTTATCTTTCTGATCCGTACATGGTCTGAAAACCAGATGTTATCATCACTTGCTTACGGCTCTGCTGGTGCAGCATGTTTTGTTTATTAAAGAAAAGACACGGTTGAAATTAAATCTATGTGATACATGTCATCAAACTATTTGCAAAGAACAAGGAGTTTGCAAAGCGTGACTTGAGCTTGTGGGTCACAGCTTAGTGCCATTTTAATGCAGGTTTCAGAACACAAGTGGCACTGTAGTATCTGTGTCTTTAAGTTGTAAACCGCCCTTGAAAAATGTCATTAAGAGAAGGCATATTTCATACGCTGCTTTTCTTTGTTAGGAAAGATGGACTCTGTCTCGTGGCAGCTGTAGTTTAAGTAAACATAAACTCTGGCCCAAATTTCATAACCATCATTTCCTCAAAGCTAGCAGCACTAAACCAAAATATAGTTTTATTTGGCTAACCCCGAAGTAGGATGTGGTTGCCAGCCTCTGAAGCCACACGATCAAGTTTCATGTAGACGCCACCGGAGCTATGCCGTTGTCTTAATCAGGAAAGTGCTGTATGTGTTACTCCTAAGGCCATCATTATGTTTAACAAACAAATGTAGCCATAACAACAGGTACGCTAAAGCCTTACATACTCCTTATCCTGCAACAGGAGAGTCCGGGAATGCCAAGGCTCTGCTGGGCTCAGGAGGTAAAAGATGTTAGAAAGTGATGATTGCCAAGGGAAAAAGCCCACTCATTTTCCACATACTTCCCATTCTGCCGTAAGCAGAGTGCTCCGCACAGTACTGCCAATCATGGAGTACAAGCCCAGGACAGCTGCTGTCTAGAGGCCTTTCACCTCAGCCCCGGCACGAAGTATCTTTTCCCAAAGAGAAAGGTTGAATCATAAAAACTGCCACAGTGTGTCTGCGATGTGCTGAGTTGCTCCCCTTTTGTGCATGCAAACTGTGTCTGTTCAGATACCTTTCATACTATCATAAAATAGTTTGAGCTGGATGGGACCTTCAAAGCTCATCTAATCCAACTCCCCTGAAATAAACAGGGCCACCTTCAACTAGGTCAGGTTGCCCAGAACCACATCCAGCCTGACCTCCTGCCAATTGCTTCACACAGGTAATGGGCAACAGCTTTAGGACAGTGCCAACACAAGCACCAGATCCCTCTGGTACAAATGGCTGTTGCTTCATTGCTTGCAGTTGGAAATAAGCTGATTTTGTCCAGCTGAGAACATGGCTCCTTCAGCTTTTCTATTTTCCCTTTCTTCCCACCCACTTTGCTTTTCCTTTTATATTGCACACACCTCAATGAGAAGAAGGGATGAACAGATGATAGAGTCAGTGCCCCTAGCTAATGACCAGCACTATATTCACAACCTCGTTTGGTTTTGTTCCTATTCACTGCTTCAGTGGTGCCGATGAGAAGGAATTAATTTTGCTGAGGACAACTCAGTGAATTAAATGAAAAACTGCTCACTTGGCTGGAAGGGCTTTGACAGACGGCACAGCAGCCGGTCACATTTGAAAACCTTTGCATCTCCTGGACTTGGGGAGAGAAGGAGGCAAGAGAAAAGAGGGGAGGGAAGGTCATTGCAGATAAGCTGCAAGGCGACTTTTTCAAGGCCTCTGAAAAACAACAGAGCAAGCTGCAGTCTCTTATTTTGATTCATGGGTCTCCCCTCCCTTTTGTTCTTTGATGCACTAAATCTGTTCCTTAGCCCACCTCATTTCAATAAACACCCAATAAGAAACTAATCGTCGTATGGTGAATTAGAGAAGAAGAAAAGGTGCTCAGAAGAAATGTTATGGTCATGGAAGACTCTTATGCATTGTAACCATCTGGTGCACCACAATTACTATGAATGGGATAATTGAGTCCCAAATAACTTCTTTTGGGTACAAATAATAGCCGTCACCCTGATTTGTATTCTTCACAGCAGCATTGCCCCATCATTTCACATCACATCTGCACATTTCATTGATGGGGCACTGTGCTACCAATAAGTTACTACACTTAATTAAGCCCACATAATTCTCTTCAAATGAGCAGAAAAGTTTGTGTATAGGCCAAAAAGAAAAGGGACTGCAAATGAGACTTTAGTGACTCCACTTTGCATGAGGTATTGAGATTGATGGTGATCCCATGCCACCAAGGTTTTCCTTCAACATCGGAAAACTGTGAAAGCATTAGGCAGCTCAACAGCTGTGTATAATCTGAGGAAGGCCTGATTTCAGACAAACATTCTCCTGGAGGTGATTGAAACCCCATTGTAGCATAATCTTGCTTTTCAGAAAGTGTTACAATTCATTTGATTTGATTTCTCGGGTGCCTGGCTTTCATAGCATCATTAAAAACTCTGTAAGGAACCGAGAAATGGAGTCCTCTGCAAAGAAGCATTGTCTGCTCTTTGAGCATGTTTCACTCAGGCACTGGGAGAAAGAACTGACAGACACAGGCAAACGTAAGCCTCAGAGTAAATATTACTGAACATAAAACCTAAGGGCTTGTCTTTCCCAATGGGAAAATATGAGTGTTGAATCTTTAAGGACTTTTTTTTTTTCCATTAATCATTTATGCTCTTGTTGTCTATTTATTAGCTGAAGAAGGGAAGAGCACATTCCTTCAGTTACATCACTGTGATATGTTATTTTTTCACATGGGTTTTTAGTTGGTTTTGAACTCCTCACTTCACACAGTGACAGTCACAGAGCCTGTCCTGGCAAATAAGCCCAAATAAGCCACCAGGAATGTGCTGGCGAGTCCAGTTGCTCAGGATCAAGCCCAAGAAGCCTTACTGGAATGTTGGATCTATGGGAAGTGCAATAGTGAAAAAAAGAATGGGGTTACAGAGAGAGAAACAACTTAAAAGCAAATGAGAGTAAACCTACATCTTGCTCTAAGAGTTTTCTTTTAAATCACTGTTTTCTCAATGCACCCAAGCAAACCTCAAGCGATTCGCATACGGTTTTCAGAACAAGTGGCAAAATATCCCATGAATGCTGCAGGGGTCACTTCACACACTTGCTGTGCCCCTCATTTGTTTATCTAAATGCTGACAAATTGCAGCATTTTAACAACATATCTCTGGTACTGAACTTCATGTGCATGGCTTGCCCTCTATCATTGAGCTGATAATGAGGCTAAGCATAAAGCCTTCATTCAGTGCTCTAAAGGCTTCTGACAGTGATGAATACCAAGTAGAAGAATTAGGTGGTTTATAGGAGAATATGCTATTGTGTAAAACCTCTATGCCTTTTATCAACCCTTCTGCTCATTTTCAGTTCCTCCACACAAGCCATCTCTGCAAGCACTTCAGCGAGCTTTTCTCGTCTTACTTTTACTTTTAATGAGGCTATCTTCCAGCAAGTGCCAGCTAAGATGTTGTGTCAGCAATTATTCCTGGCTCTCCTCTCTGAAACGCCGGAGACCCCTTTCATTTCACCAGCCGATGATAAACATTCAAAATCCTGCTGCCTGAGATGTTTCAAGCGAGGTAATTCCTATCTACAGCCTTGTGCGTGGCGTGGCACAGCAGCTGCCTGTCACCGGGACATCTTTCTTGTAACAAAAGCAGCCTTGTCTTAGCGTCTCTTTGCAAAAGCATCAACTCATATCCCTTTTAGATGGGTATGTTTGTAGAAGAGGTGACTTCTGGGATGGGTTTTTTTCTGGGCTGGCTGCAGTGGATCAGATTAGCATTTCATTGTTCACAACTGAGCTCTGGGCTGATTCTGGGAGCAGAGGAAAATGTGGGGGAAAGATGCTGACAGATCCTGATAAAATATCTAATTTGACCGAACTAAGGCCCACCACCAGTGTTTTTATCCTTTGGGCCATGCAGCTTCCATTCCTGTCTGCCCCAGTAAGTCCCATCCATGAATATAACTACAAAGCATTTTACTCCAGGTAGGGTTTGGAGGCTTTTGAGTTTGTGCTGGTGATACTTACGGCCCTGTAAAGATTTGCACAAAGCTTCATCTGTGCCAGAAGGAAACGAGTGCAGAGGGGTGGACTGCTGAGCTGCATTTCACGCGAGGTGTCAGGTGCCTTAGTGCTTTGTGCTAACCGAGCTCCTCACTGCTGTTTTCTGAGAGTAAAAGGTAGCAGCCAGGTAAAGGCAAAAGCATTTTCTCTCCTTTTTGCAATGCCAACTTTAATCTGAATATAGCCCAGCAGTAGGAGTCTGCTGTGCTAGAGGGGACTCTCACCATCCTCTCTTCTCCCTCTACAGCTTTTACAGGCTGGTTCCCTGGCTTTAGCCTGGAAAACAGTGAACCAAAGCCTGCCAAAACTTCTCTTTCCATTTTCACTTCTTTGTCAGTTCCTTCCCTTGTCATCTCTACACCATTTCTCACTGCCTTTTGTACACACACTCCCCAGTCTTTCCCCAGTACCTAGGATTTCTCTTGGGCTACATTTGCTTCTTTTTGTTATCTTCTGCACATGTCCAGGTGTATGGTCCTTGCTACTTCTTGCACCTCTGGATATGCCATTTTGCTATCCCTTTCCCTTCTCTGCAGTAACACTGCTTTTCTCCTGGCTCTTCTCTGTTATCAGTGCTCACCCTCTGCTCCCCTAATACTCTTGGCCAGCAGGTCACTGGTGGCTCTGGGCCCTAAGAAAGGCCCCTGGAGTGGAGGCACCACCAGTGATACCTCCTCCTGGTTTCCAGAGGCAGCTGGAAGCATCACGACTGTTTTCAAAGGTCTTTGTTGCCTCCAAACCTTCTGGAAGACACTAAAGTTCTCAGTAACCTGTGTGCTTGCTGCCTGCTGCTTCTGCTGGCTCTTTTGGAAACTTCTGGTTATGAACTACTTCGGAATTCCTTTTCCTTTCTCCATGAAGAATATTCCTATCACTTCAACACACATCTTCCCTTTTAAAAAAGAACTGGGGACAGAGAAGGGAATTAAATGTACATGACACTGAGGATACAAAAACACCAGCATGGGATGAATTTACTAATCAAATGCAGACTTGGTCTACATTGTAGTATGACACTGGAAAGGAAATATCTCTTCAAAAGGTTTATTTTAACTCCAAAGGAAAATTAAGAGAGGGAATGTTGAAATACAGAGGAGTCCAGGGGGTGGCAGGGGGAATAATTGATACAAGTAGGGAAGCAGAGCCTCAGCCCAGGGCAGAGGGAGTAGTGGAGGGTCCATGCTGTATACAGACTGCTTCAGTCAAACTACCGTGCCTAGAGAGGTAAAGCAATGGTTGGAGCTGGGTGAACCTCGGCTGTTCTCTTACTGCTCCCACTGGAGGAATTTTAGAGTTTTTGCAATGCAGATCCTTCCTTCCTTATCCCAAATGTCACCATGAAACCCAGCCTACCAGGCTGTAGCGGTAGCGGCAGTAGTGGGGTAAAGAGCTTCTCCTTCAGGTGCTCATTCTCATGTTCCTGAACCCATCAGTGTTGTCCTGACAGCCATTCATGGGGCCTTATTTAAATCAGATCAGTGAACTGATCCAGGTTTATTATTTCCCAGGTTTATTTTTAAACCTGGAGCTGCTCATTGCTGTGGTTTACAGCACAGCCCCACAGGCTGCCGGCATCTCACAGCCAAGAGGCTTCAGGCTGAGTTCAGGGCTGGGAACCAGCACGTGGGGTGGGCACAAGTTCCATAAGCTGATGTGGCTGCTGGCCCCCCGTGTGCCGCGCTCTGATTGCTCAGATAGAAGCGTAATTGTTTTTTTCACAGCCTTTGGTGGGAAGTTCCAATTCTTATTGTTCATCCTTGCTCTGCCTTTCATTATGAGGGATGCTGGGTCCCTTCATTGCTGTAATGAGAACCAAGAAAAACATAATGATTCAAAGGGAAATATGAAAATGCTCTTCAAAATCAGATGTGTGAAACACTAGAGCTAAAAGATATATGTGAAGTGCTGGTGAGAGGATGCTGGGGCAAAGGCAGCTTAGAAGTGTTTTTTCTCTTTCCATTATTCTCCAGAAGGATGAACTCTCATTTTTGTTTCCTGCAGTCTCTGAGCGCTTAGAACAGTATTTTTGTCCGCTGTGAAGTTGAAGACAACTATTTTCACTTTAAATCTTTCTTGGAGTTGTCGTTTCTTGGACTCGTGAGACGTGGGATTTGGATAAGGAAATGGCTTTAGCCCTATGTTTCTCTGTGCAAAGAAGTCATATATTTACAAGCGGGAAAATTGACACAAACTACATGGGGCAAATATATTAATTCCTTCTCTTCTTCAGAAGGCTTTTCCAAGTATTGTTTGGGTGGTTTTTGTTCCTCAGAAAGCGTTGCTCTGTGCCACATAGCGTATTACATTCGCCATACAGGCCTCAGTCCCTCCCGAATGCTTATGGGCAGCAATCCTGCTCCTTTGCTTTTGACCCCACCAAACCGGTTTTCTCACCAGCATCTTTGCACATGTTCTGAATAGAACCCCCTGCAAATGGATGTGAGGAGGGCCTGTTTGATTGTGTTACGTGAGAGGAAGCTGTGTGTGCCATATTTTCAAAGGGGAGGGATGCCTTCTGAAGAGGACGGGGGGGGGGAGGGGGGGTTCTGTGGATCACAGCAGGGCAACTGAAGATGGAAAACCAGCCATTCTTGCTGGCTTCTTATAAGCTGCCCACAGAGTACAAACAATGCCAGACACATGATGTATGGATTTGATTCATTTAAAGAGGATAAAAAAAAGTAATAAAACCCCTTCAAATTGTAAACTAGGTTACTTTTTTCTTTCAGACACAGTTCCTGCAGCAAATCCTCTTCAGTCTTATTTATGAGAAACTAGTGACTTCTGTGAATGCGCATGGCTGAGGCCCAAGTCCTCGAGGTTTGCTGGGAGAAACAGCTTTCAACAAAGTTGCAGTGGCAATGGGTTGTCCCTTATACCAATTAATCACAGAGGAAATCTGCCACACATCTGTCAAAGCAGGTTCCTTTCTCAGTGGCTGCCCCAAGCACTTGGAGGGGGCTGATGGCAGAGTGACGGCTGGAATAACACAAATGTGGGGTACCACCACTCCAGCTGCTTTTCATGCCCTTGCTGGTGTGATCAGTTAGCATCACCCTCCAGATGGGCAATGTCTGGCTCTTGGGTGCCAGGGGCAAGATGGAGTTGTGCAATGGCTTGGCTCAGTATCAGACCTGAATTTGACTCTGCTGTTGCCATTTGTGCCAGCAGAGTCAGGCCTCATCCACAACTGCCCTTTGCTTATTCTCTGCTCCTTCTGCTGCTTTGCAGGGCAGCCCAAAAATTTATAAAGCAGCAAAGTCTCCCTCCACTCCTCCCCCTTTGCTCTCAGCAGCATAGATGTGTTGTAATAGAGACGATTTCAAAGGGACTTAATCTATCTTGGTGCCAAAGTACTTCATGCAAGAAAGTTCTGTGTAATGGGAAAGCCTTTTAATGAGGAGGATGTGTACAACAGTGAACAGCTTCAGATTTCACTGCTCGATGTGCAGGAGAGCAAACCTTGGCGCTGAGCAGCGGGTGACTTCACATCCCCGTGCTGCTCTTAAGGATGTTTAAACTTCAGCAGGTAGTTGGACTTGCAAAATGTTTTAAAACAAGGAGAAAACTAGATCATGTATAACGGGCTGTCAGTCAGCAGAAGGACTCGGCCATGTCTTTTTAGTCTGTTTTGGTAAGGGAAGGTCAGGAAGGAGATCTCAACCACAAGCTGGTTCAAAAATGTCTTATTTTCTGTAAACAACTCCATCTGGAACTAGTAAACTTTCAAAGTCTGAGCCAGCCTCTCACCACCTCCACACACCCCAGCCTGCCTGAAATGAATCCAGCAGCAACCATTGATTTCCATTGCCTTACAGAGCTGGGATATGATCACACCACCTCTGGGCCAGAAGAGAATACAATCACTCGCTCTGAGTCATTACATAAGCTAAAGTATGTGATTTATTAAACCACAAAAAATAGGTTGTACTAACATTGAGAGTCTGACTTGAAGCCACAGAAGGAGCGACATGCAGAGTTAAGGCTGGGACTCCCTCCTTAACCTACCTTGTGGTGCCTGGGCATTGTGTGTGACCTGTGAAATCACCCCTACTTTGGAGACTCCCTGAAAGGCAGCAGACAGAGGCAAGGATGGTATTTGAGCCCTAATGTTGATTTTCCTTGCTTTTGTGGGCTTGAATCGTGTTTAGCAAAGTGATGATTTAATTCTCTTTCCTGGTTTGGTTGGATCCTGTTCTAGCCTTCCTAGACTTGGCCCGTTAGCTTGGAATTCAGAAGAGCAAATATATAAAATGATAAATAATAGGAAACATTTGGAGATCTGAAATGTTTCAGTGAAATATACAGGCAACTCTCCCAACTAGTCTGTGTTTTACTTCTCATTTTCAGTCTCAGTGGAGCTCTACAAGACACCACCTATTAATGAGTTCTTAGGGATTCCTTACTCTGTAGGTCACTTCACCAAGAGCACATAAAGTTTCCAAAGTGCAAATAGCAAGCAGCGTCTTCAGTCTTCTCTACTTAATGCCTGCATGTCAGGCATATTTCCAGAGTGTACTCAGGTTATCACCCTATTTTTCATACTCTGTCCTAGATCTGTGCTACTGGTTGTTGATGGAGACAGCATCAGTCATGGGGCTGGGTGGAATCTGCCCTGATGTGGCTGTCCCCATGTACTTCAGACTTTTCTGGAGAGGATATGTGCTTAGCAAAGTGTGTGTTTGAGGTAGAAGGGGCTGCAGTAATTACTTTGCATTAATAAACGGTAAGTGCAATGCAAGGATTTACTGCGCGCATCAATTATTGGCTTCTGATCCACGTTAGGGAGCATGAGACGTTTGTTATGGACACTCAGTGTTTTAGTCTTTCATTCCACTTAAGCAGATCTGTGCAAAAAATCCCCCAAAACCTCAAGGACTTATGTGTGTTAGAGCACAAAATCTGCCAGAGTATTAGGTGATGACCTAAGGTAAGGTAATCACCAGCTTCTGATGTTGGCCGTGGAAGTGACTCTGACAGCACAGGACATTGTTTCAAACCTGAGCAGATTGGTGGTGTAATTCCCACTTCACTGTGAGCCTGATAGCACTATGCAAACCCACTCTGTAATAAGTTTTGGCTCTGTTTTTTTCTGTTGAATATGGGGCTCTGAATAAGCAACAGATATGATATTTAAGACTTAAGTAGAATTGAGGGGAGAGCTAACAGCTGGTTTACCTATTTTTGTTTCTCATGTTTGGTTGTGCTGTATGGGACTGTCCTGGATGAAAAGACAGTATGCCTGTCCAGGCAGTATGGAATATGCTACAAGGAAAGGAATTACTCTAGGCTCTGCTTGCATTAGAAATGGTTTTGAGGTTAATCATCATGCAGTTTCTTCTGGCACATCCATACTGCATGTCCTGGAGACATTCTGAAATGGTCCCCATTGATGTGCAGGGTTTGAAACCACTGTTTCCATTAGACCAGTTTTCAGTCAGTCTGAGCTCGTCACGCCCCGGGAGCATGTTAGATCTATTGGATGCAGCCTTGGTGCCAAGAGGAGAGTCATATTGGAAAGCTTTTCCTTTTGTGAGTGAAATGCCCGCGAGCTCAGATTTGTGAGTGACAGTGACACAGCAGATAAGTTAGTGTTCATCTAATCCCTCCTCCATCTGACTCCTTATTCCCAAACAGCCTATCACCTTCATGTCACTAAACAAGAGGAAAACATCATATATTTTGCTGGAGTTGGTTTGTTTGTGGCTTTTTTTCTAACTCAGGACTCTACAAAGCAAAATACTCAAACACACATCCTTAAACTACAGTGACATTTATGTCACCATAAGACTAAAGGCCCAGTTGCTGCAGCATCTCTGATTTTCAGGGGCTCTGCAAAATACAAAACCAGAACAGTGCCAAAATGTAAAGTACAGGTGCCAAGCTTACTCCCAGCCTGGCCATAAATAAATCCTTTGTAATCCCTGCTCCTTCATTTCCCTTCCATACTGCTACACTGCAGTCCAGACTCCACCCCACCTGCCATCTTCTAGGAACAGCGCATTGCTCAGGATTTCCCCTTCAATTTGAATCAATGGAAACTTCAGATGATCCATGTGAAGGTGCCAAAAAGAATACAGTACAGCCAAGGGTTGGGCCAGACCACTGCCAGCAGTGTGCACAGGATGGTAAAGAACTGGTAAAAGCCCCATCCCTGGCAGTGTTCAAGGCCAGGTTGGACAGTCTTGGGTGACATGGTCTAGTGTGAGGTGTCCCTGCCCATGGCAGGGGGCTGGAACTGGATGATCTTAAGGTCCTTTCCATCCTTAACTGTTCTATTGTTCCGATTCTCTGATCAGGCAATGGCCAAGTCATGAGGAAATCTGGAATTTTTGAGCGTGCTGTGCAGTTTTAGCCAAATAGGTCTCTTTTCCAGTGGCCTGCTTTTTAGGAAGAAACTCCTGGGAGGTGTTTGCAGAGCACCATCATAATGAAGACTGACACTAACCCAGGGCTCTGATCCCAAGAAGGGCAGATAAAAGAAAGCACAAAGCAGAAAGAAATAATCACCCAGCAAACCTCCTGGCAGCTCAGGTTCCTCCACCCTTCCTGGGTACTGCAGGAGCAGGACTCTGACTCTTGAAGCACAGCGTTTCAAACAAGGCTGAGGGTGTGTCAGGCTGCAGAGAGGCTCCTTCTGTAGCCTCCTTCCACAGAATGAAAGAAACCAAATGTACAATGCACACTGGGGCATGACAGGATCAGTGTCGTGTTGCCAAAGATCCAGGCAAGTACACTCTCTGCATTGACACTGGGTGCATCAGGGAGAGCCCTCTCCATTGCAATGCTATCTCTGCGTGGCTGCTCTGAGCTGTGTCAAGAGCTTTCCTTCAAGACTAGTTGAGTTCCAGAAGGTGTCTGCTGGAGACAGAGGGCTGGCCAAAGGCTCTGGGGACATGCCAGAGGGCTCTGGGGACATGTCATCCCCATTCTCAGGAGGCAGAGGTGATTCCTGATCCGTGGAGGGTGATTTTGTCACATTCATCCAGACCTTTCCCTCCTTCATCCCTACCATCTTTTATCAGGAGGTCCTAAGTGTTACCTGAGCCCTTTGGATAAACTTCTGCATTAATTATTCCCATGAAAGAGCAAAAACACCTCCTTTGAAACCATTCGAACTTCCTATTTGAGGGCTCCTGGGGCAGAGCACATAGGGCCTCACAACTCCTCTCCCTGGCAGAGGTCTTACATGTAGGCAGGTCTCCTGCTTCTTGGAGAACATTTACATCAATACAAGAGCAATGCTGGAACAAACCTCTCTGTTTACTATGCTGAGCCTTTGTCTGCAGTCTGTTGTATTAATTGTGCAGAGTCTTCAGTTAATAAAATGCATTGTAAAATTACTCTTGGAAAAGAAGTCGCTGCACATGGGAAGCAGTTACTTTCCCAGGCAAAAACATATAATGTTTTTTAATATTCTCCCCCATATACTCCAGAGCCAAAGTCTGTCTTTAGGATTTATAGGAAAAAGCTTTTGCAGGGTTTATTATTCTTTTAAAAACATCATTTGCTACTACTTAGCATTTGTATATTTATTTGTGTACTTAAAGCAAAGAAGGGAGAAATACCTCCACCTTGCCCTTTCTCTACCCTGAACTGAAGCCCTGTATGCCAAGTCTCATCCAGTACAGAGTTGTTCAATAAAGGAGTAATAATAAAGCCCTGAAAATAGGTTTGATATTTTAAATGGAAACACTGACTTGACCTTAGCGGGAGAGGGCCATGAAAGGTGCTGCAGTAATAAAGGAATGACTTCATCAGGAAATCAGGAAATCCTCATTCAAACCTCCAAATATATAAATGTATCCATTTATTCCATTGTGAATCAAATGATGCCATGTCCTGTAATTAAGGATGCTGGCAGCCAAATTGTATCATACTCTTATTTCCATCACACTACGTTAATGCCTCAGCAACTTTGGTTACTTGGTCACCTGCTTCTGCAAACGTCCTTGGGGCTTTGTTTCACAGCTTGTTCAGTGGTGACAGATCCTTTATTTATTCCCTACCTGAGGGGCAGGGATTCCACTAATTGCCTCAAGCCAACTGCTTGGAGATGATTATGCACACCACAGGGCAGTTACAGTACAATAAAAGAAAGCAGTGGAGCAGCTGAATGAGTTCCTGATATATTGATGGCAGGTGAACCCTCACCTAGCCTACAGTGTCTCTAGATGGGAAAAACAGTCGTCAGAAATGGGCTTTCCTGGCACCTGGCTTAAAGATAATGGGAGCTTTTTGCCTTCCTGAAAAACGCAGTTGTAAGAGTATCAGTCAGTGGAACGTGTCAAAAAGCTTTGGCAAGATCCTGGTAAAGTCAAAGACAAAATCCAAGGATGTCCCAGCAAACTGAACTCAGTCTTACAAGAGGTGACCTTGGGGCTGATGAAGGTATATCTGGACTGGCTGAGAAACCTTCCCATTGATTTACTGGACATGTAAGCTGTTACTGCCTGGTTATGTGACTTCAACAAACCACACAAAAATGCCTGGATCCCTCTGTCATATTCTCCAATTAAATAAAGTTGTAGGGCCAAATTTTGATCTCACTGAGACTGCCACTACTCAGAGCTCAGAGGTCTTATTCCTTTCTTCTTCTATTTCTGGATACCAACCCTCTGTTTCCTTCCCCCGGGCCTAAACGCAAGGCACTGCCTTGATTACTCATTAGCAGTCATCAGCAAATGTGCTAAAGGAGATGTCTTGATGCAGGAGAGAGCGGATTTCTTTTAGAAGCTGGATAATGGAAGAGGTTTCCCAGCCTCTGAAGTGTCTGTACAAAGTCCTGGTTCAGTTTGCTCACCTTTGATGGCTTTTTCCCCAGTTCAGTACCTGTATTTACTGACTACTGAAGTAATACTTGAATTTCAAGGTTTGGATCCTGAAACCTATTCGCCTAAAAATCAGTAGAGGAGGGAAGAAGGCATTCATACACACAACAGGGCACAGTATCAAGGTATAGCCTAATGTCTGTTCATCATCTGCATTTGCATAAGACCCTGAGATCCTGACAAGAGTGGTAGACAAATAAACCTCAGATGCAGTTGAAGGAGAAAGCTGGTCTGTCTGCATGGACATCTAATTTCTCACTCCTGTTGAGGTTGTGAATAGCAATAGAAATAGCATAGAAAAGTAGAACTGTTATAAGCAACTGTCTAATTACTGTTAGAATTGATACCTTAGTTACTAGGCTCTAGTCCAACTTGCAATTAGTATCTCAGTATAGGTTTTATGCACAATATCTGGATGTGGGCATCTATTTGGTCTTCACTTCCATCAGGTGAAGCCTTTCTGTCCTCACCTGTGACCGAATGCCTTCTCCTTGCCCATCTTAATTGCATCTCTAGTTCCTATTGCTCCAAAGTGCCTGCTGCAGTCATATGTACATATCTCTTTCTGGCCTGCCTTCTCACAGTGGGCCTCCAAAGGTAGCACTTTTGGTGTGGGCTTTGCAGTTCCCTAGAGGAAAAGAATAGGTTTGGATTTGTCCTTTCATGTACCTGTCCAGCTCTTCACAGATGGATGTGGGGCGATATGTTATACATGGACAATTCGTAGTTGTTGGAAGTCTCATAAGGATCTTCAGTGGGACCATTTTCTGGTGGGGCTGCATGTGTCTTGGTTACAAGGCACTGGGGAGGAGATGCAGTCAGCTTCCAAAGCCTGATTATTGTTTAACCTTCTGGCCAGTGAAGAGTTAGCTCCCCCAAAACTGTGGATGTGTTGTGCTGAAGGGCTGGATGTCACTTTTGGGTAGGTACCTGCCATCAGAAAGGGCTGAGGTTGTCAGGGAGGGCACCCAGGGCAGCCTCCTCACCATCTCATTTTTTTTCAGTCTTTCTCAAATTATTTTCAAAGCCTGCTTTAGAAATCAACAAATTTGTGATCTTCATGTGAAAAAGGATTTTGAAGAATTTCTGTGTTTCTTGGACAACTATAGTGTTTTTGCAAGTGGCTTGTTAGGTTTATTTCTTTCCAGTGCTGTTATATTCGTTCATATTTATGTAGCTACCAAGTGAAGATGATGGAGTTGTCCCTGTCATTTTGGATCTGAAGTTATACATGAGTTGTTAGATAACACCTCTGAACCATATTTAATAATATTCAGGCAGGATTTAATTTACAGGAGAATTGATTTTGCTCCACTGTTCTCATTTGATTTTACATCCTACTGGAATTGGAATTATTACATTGCTGAGCTGAGGTGATGGGCTGCCACAGGAAACTTAATTGCTTTCTGAACTAAGCCATGTCAGAATGAAGCTGGAGTGGAAGGGAGAAAGTAGAAGATGTCAGATGGTGATTTTGTCTACTATAGAATAAAATGGATTATTCAAATGATTGCTAAGAAGAACAAAGGTAATTTATTTGAGGATGTAAAATAAGATGAGCATTGCAAAAAGTCACTAGTGATTGTGCTAGAAAGAAACCTGCAGAGGACATGAAACAGTGTGTCGATGGAAGCCTAGGTAAGCCTGGATGGGTGCTATGGACTTCTCAGTAGTTTATGAAGATATTTTTCTTTTAAAAGTGAAACCTATCGAATATATAGAGAGAGAAGAAAGAGGAGCACTATCACTTGTTTTATGGTATTATTAAGATGGTGACATTAGTTCATCCTCACCAGCAATCTGGTGCTCTACAGCCAGGCAAGCAATGCATAAATATCAGTAGTATGCTGGAATTTCTACATCAGTGCCTCTTGCAATGCCTGCTTCTCATTCATGTTCTCTCCGAGCACTCAGTCTTTCGAATCAACTCTGCATAAATATTTCTTGCAAGCGAATGTCGGATGCATAAATGTTTTTGTAGAGCACTTTGTAAGTTTACATGCATTTGCAGGAAGCTGGAAATGCTCAGACACTGCTCCTATCACAGGATTGTCAATTTGTTCCTTAGTGCAAACAAAATGCAAGTTCAGGTTTCATCACTGCCATTTTTCCCTGTGAAGACATGACTCTGTTTTTTTCCTGCATCTTTCTACCTCTTTTGCATCTTGATTCTAGTTATTTACCAAAGCTGATACGACATCCGAAGTACCTCTTAGAGCAAAGGATGTGGGACATATACAATGGTCCTTTTCTCCTCTTACATTAATTGGATGTTGAGGATCAATCTACTTTAATCTACCTTTGTCATTCACTGTCTTTCTCACAGTTGAGCCTATCTTGGAGTTATAAAGAACTCTTTTCAAATGTATCATCTCTTATGCAAAAAATAAAGTTAGTGATTTATAGAGCTTCCTATCTAAAATTGTTAAAGAGAATTTTAACAAGCTCTAGTAAATCTGGATGAATGGGAAATCATCTATGAACATAGAACCAAATAAAACCTGCTCGCCAAATTCCTAACTGATGCAAATCAGAAGTCTCTGGAGCAGTGTTGTTTTACAACAGCTAATATCTATTCCTACGCGTTCACTTTAATTCCTTGTGTGACTTGTGTAATTTAATATCTGTGAATGTGTAAGTAAATGAATTTTGTCCAAAAGGAAGTTTGCCAAAAAGTAAAACTCACACAGCTATTTTCAAGTATCTTTTAATGAGAAATTGGTGCAGCTGTATTGAAGTCTCTTTGATTTTCACTTTCTTGTTCTTACTGCTTCAGTCTCCTGCCTCAGTCTCCAGTCAAAGACTGTATAAATTATGTGACTTAGCCAAAAAATCTCACAAGATACTCACAGAAAAGTCACTGTTTGAAAGACATTTATGGCCAAAATATTGTCAACTGCTTTCCATCATATGTGTGGACAATAGATATGAATGTATCTATTGCTGGGTAATTCATTAAGGGTAAAGGTCTTTGACAACATGCTACAATAGGTAGGTCTTCAGCTCGCTTTCTCTCTAGGCTCAGTTTGAGCCTTTTGGGAAGTTGTGTGTTTCAGCAGGGTGAATCTCAGTAACTGGCTGCTTGAGCATGGTGGGAATGGGCTCCCTTATGAGTGCGTCCCAGCTACGGAGAGTGATGTGGGTATCTTCATGCGCCCCATAGTTCAGTGATTATTGTTATTAACTTGAGCTGTAAGGTAGGTTTTGCTCCTTTTGCTCATGGAAAGGTGTCCTTTAAACTCAGACGTATTGGCCCATCAGGGGTGTGAGCAGGAACTCCCCTGCTGCAGCACTTCAAATGCCAGCTCCTCCGCTCATCGCGATTGAGCTGGGGTACTCAGACGTGTCTCATTAATGCAATTTTCGAAGTTAAAAGGGAAAAAAAGAAGGAAACTGTTCCTCAAATCAGCTGTGAAACATTTGCTGCAAAAGTGAAGAAACCTGCTTCTGCCCCAAAATTAAGTGACAACTGGAATGAATGCAAGTCCAGATGACAAAAGCGAAAACCAAACAGCAGTGCTCGAGGATGATGTTACTTCTCGTATCCTCAGGCAGTCAGTGCCCGGATTGCCTGGAGTCCCGGGCACACACTTGTGTGTACAGTGACATCTAGTGACAAAGAAGGTAGAAGTGAAAAGCTGTCCCACACAGTCATCCCAACAGCTGTAGTTACAGCCACAGGACAAATATTCTCGACTTGGATAGTTTCCTGAGACTGGTTATTTTATTTTTACTTTTACTTTTTTAATTTTTGCTTTTTATTTTTTGTTATTTTTTATTTATTATTGTGGGGTCTTTTTCAAAGCCACGGAAATTCGGGTTAACATTTAATCTTCTAGTAGCTGGCTGCAATTAGAGACTAACTTTACTGTCTTACCTTGACATGGTGCAAAAGGTTCTTTTTATTCCAGGTGCCATTTGTAGCAGCATTGGTTGGGCTTTTCTCCTCTTCAGATTATTTCTACTGTTACTTTACCCCTGGCAACCAGATAACAAGATAGAATATAGAATATAAAATATAGAATATAGAACATAGAATAGTTAGGGTTGGACCTTTAGTTTGTCTAGTTCCCCCCCCCCCCCCCCCCGCCATGAACAAGGACACCACATGCTAAAACATGTAGAAAATGAGTTTATTGTTTGAGCTATCATGAAGCTAAAAAAAAGGCTTTCTAAATGTAGGTTGATGAGGAAACTCTTAATAGTCCTTTAAAAAACTTAAAGTTTTTTGAGCATACAGGTTTGAAGACAAAAATTAAACTGCATGTTTTTCATATATGTATTCTTTGCCTTCCTAATTGTGACTGGGATATGAATGTTTTCGGGGATGGGTACCTCTCTCCATTAGACCTGTTAGATAAACGACACTTCATTTTGACCTCAGTAGACGTTTTTTACATGGTTACTTACTGTCACATGCAAAAATCTCATATTCCATGAAGGATTCCTAACTGAACCAGCTCTGGAGAGCACTGGTGAATGTCACTGACCATGAGAAAGTTAGGAGAAAAGGAAATGTAAAGAAACAACCCAGAGCATAGAAAATACGGTGGGATCAGTCAAGAGGGGTGTTCTATTTTCAGTGGAGCCAGCCTGGGTTTTTCGTGTCAGACAGACTGAGATCAGAGTTTTTTCCTTTCAAGATACATATGGGTGGTTTTCAGGCCTTGTTTCTAGAATGTCAGGCCTGAGATAGAAAGCTGCCAAGCCTCCACCCCGTGCAAATCAGAGATCTTCTATTGTCTTGAACTTGAAAATCCTGGCTAATTTTAACTTAGAGAGGCATTTTATTGACTTATATATACAATGGAAAGTAGAGGCCCTCAGAAGAAAACTACTTGAGAACATGCTTTATTTTAGGTCCAAATGCTAGTTCTGTTGCATTTAATGTGATCACTTAACTGTTTAATGTGAAGTCAAGTGGTTTTCGGTATCAGAGCTGTAAGTGCCTAAAGGAGCATGGTTAGAGCACTTGTTGACCATTATCATGAATTTTGCCAGCATAGGAGGAATTCATGAACACACAGGAGATTTTTAAAGCTCAGTTTAGATATTCACACGCATTTGATTAATTTCTCCTGAAGGCACAACTGGAGAGGGATGTGTTTTTCTTTGTGTGCACATGAACTGCTGCTTAAATTCTTGGCTCTACATGAGTGATTTTATTAAAATCAAGTACAATATAGCTTAGCAAAATTGTTTCTTAATTATTAAAGCAATTAGAGGGACCTAAGAGAGAACTTATTCCCACTAGGCTAGGCCTGCATATAAATTCTACCTTTCAGCTTCCTATTTCAGTCATTCCACGTTCAAATAAAATGCCAACTAATGACCCTCTAAGCTGAGACAAACACAAAAAGAGTGAAATGCTATCAGAATAAAATGTTGAAATACCACCGACATATAGTTAGGTTGGTGATATGTTCCTATAATGGCTTTAAGCTGATATAACTACAGTATAAGTCCTTTCTTACACCCACAGAAGAGGCCTGGAGAGGGAATTGATCCAGCTGAAAACTGCTCAGTAATACCAGCACCAGAAGAGCCAAAGTCCAGTTGGAAGATCTAATCCCTTCTTTTAGTGGTTGCTTGTTCTTTTCTCAGCTAAAAGCATCAGTAGAGCCAGCCACATGGATTTATCTAAGTTCAGCTCTTCTTTTCCATGTCCAGACTCTATTGCAGATGTTAGCCTTGTAGGCTATAAAGAGAAATCACACTGGCCATCTCCATCTCTGCCAACAAATATTTTCTGATTTGCGTCAAGCTTTTTCGAGGAGTATTTCCTAACAGCCAGCATCCAATTGTGGACTTTGGCCATCAATTGATTTAGTAGCTCTCCTTAATAAGTGCATCCAACACACCTGCTCTGCCACAGAAGCGCTTTACTTGCCCAGACACAGTGGGGCTGTGGAACAGTTGCAGTTGTGATAAAGCCCCCAAAGGGTCTTGTAAAACTAATGGGGTCAAGAGAGCATCGCCCTGCACAGGTACCACCATTCCCAGTGTTGTCATTTGTTTCTGTTTAAGCATTATGTTTAGACTAGTAGCAATTGCTGTAGTTCAATCACTAAAATGTACCTGTGATTAATAATTGCTACAATATAAGATGTGTAAAGTTTTACCACTATGTCCTAGAGGGCTTGTAACACGAATGACCAGTTTAAAGCTGAAGCCAGGAATGTGGTAATGAGTCCATATAATAGAAATGTTAATTAAAACACTCTTAAGGAGAGAGAAGGGAGGGGAAAGCTCTGTGCCCCATGTTATCATGTGATATCCCTGTGCCAGTTCACAGAGAAAGAGGAAGCAGGAAAGAAAAGGTGTTTGTACTTAAGCTAAAGCCAGTGGCTCTGAGCAGGTTTAAAAGCCGTCTTTAATGATCACAGCCTGATGAGCTCCCAGTATGTCTCTATACATCATGCTACAAACGCCCCAGGGAAAGCCAGCTCCAAGTGACTGGGAGGGGGCAATTAGAGAAACTCACAAGCTGAGATGCAAGAACAGCTGAAGAGGATCATTATTGTTAAGGATCTAAATAATGCATCTGCTTCTTCTCTCACTTGGTCCTGTTATTGCAGATCTGTGCTTTCTAAGTGCATCTTTTCATGCCTAAGTCTTGCAACAGCAGTGACTTTGAGTAATTTGCCACAGGACACTGTCCCCTTCAGCGCTGGGTGACCATATTGTACACATGCAGCCCAACACCCTCATGCGTCTCTCCAAGATGTATTAGATGTACCTCCCTGAGCTGCACTGGTCAGCCTAAGAGTCTGTGTGTAAGAATCACTATAAAAGAGGGGCTTATGGATGTCTGGCATTCATCAGAAAAGCCCTTTGGATTATAGGGGAAGTGGCCTAAGCCCAGGGAGCCTGAAGAAGCTTGTAAATGGTGCCGTCATGTTCTTCATCCAGTTTTACTCTTGCAGGAGACACTGGGAAAAGGGAGAAAATTATTCCAAACACTAGAGAAGAGCAGAATCAATCACAGAAATTCTTAGTGACCTATAAGCAGTGCGAGGTGTCTTCCAAGATAGAAGGGCACGCAAGAGTCTTGTGTTTGACTGGAGAGATCACCTCTGAACTTCAGTTGCCAGAATTCAAAGAATTCAAGGCCTTTGCAAACATATTTGCTTCTCATATTTTGAGAGTTGCCCTCCACAGAGATGGAAGTGCTTGGAAAAATACTGCAGTTGACGTTTAATTTTGACTATGTCCTGGTATTTTTACCTTTTTCTTCCTTTTTTGTTTTCTGTTTTTCAGGTGGATGAAGGGGGAATTAGTTCCTTTAACCATATGTTAATAGGATTTAATAAATGCTTATTTTTTGAGCAGATTCTAGGATACTTCAGTTCAGCATTGGTGCACTTTATTCAAACCTAACTTAAATCCCAGCTCAAACCTACTTGAGACCAAATGGACTGAGACTTACAGTCCAGCAGCTATCTACACATTACAGATGAGTATTCTCCTTCACATGGTCAGCATTGGCTTTACAAAATCCTGAAACAGAACTTAACAAATGTGCTAATAACCAGTTGCAGTTGATTTCAATATACACTTAAAGTTAACTGTGTAGTTAAATGCTTGGCTAAATCATGACCTGTATGAATTATTCATTCAATTATTTTCCAGTTAAAAGAACTCCTAAGGTTTTCGTGATAGCTTACAGTTATGTCTGAAAGTAACTGCTGTGAATCCAACCCTTCCATTGTCTAAGGCAGGTAGTAGCTACTTATCTCCTGCCTCTCCCTGTAACACCTGGACTGGGTTCTGGTAGTGTCATGCTAAAGGAGGGTGAGAAACCTGAAGAATTCAATTAATGGGAAGTCATAGAAGTTTCCTGGACTGTAGTTTGTTGCCAGATGGTGACTCATGTTGGTGAGAAGCAACAACTATAGTAATTACGGATACATCCCAAGCCGGGAATTAAAATCTATGCAACCAGGTTTACATTCTCGGATGAGCTTTTGCTAAATGATTTGGAACTGAATATGGGCTGCTCGTAAGGAAAAGCAGAAAGTGTTTCAAAATTCCTTCCTGAGAAGGGGAACATTTCAGGGTACATGAAATACAACTCTCCTCTGCCCCAGAATAACATAATGGGATGTGAGGGGGTTATGGGGTTCAGTCCTTTGTTCTTTTTCCCTGAGTAGATTCTGTAAGCCAGTAAGTCAGAGGAACTGGAAAGTATTTCCTCGGATAAATACTGTTCATGTTGTTCATCTTGGAGAATAAAACTTTTACTGGTTTATGCTTATGTTTGCTGATTATCTGTTAGAGTATATGCACTTGAACGGAGGGAAATAACCCAAATCCCACAGATACAAACACATTTAAAAGGGGTTTATGTCAAATTAGTTTTAGTTAATTTTTATTCCTTGCCTTAAAACCACTGCATTTCCCATCGAAGCATGTAACAGTTCAGCTGAAGCACAGGTGAGATGGTTGTGGTGTTTGGTACTTAATTTTATAGTATTACTATTAAACAGTATCTTATGTTTTGTATTAAAAAGAATATTTTACATTTCTACATTTACTGTAAAACAGTGAACTTTTGCCATCTTTGCATCTCATTTATAGGAGCAACATTGGATTTCCTTTTCAGTCAGGTTGCTAATACTGTTAAGGAGTCAGAGGCTATACAAATAAAAGGTGCAATGGAGCTGGATTATCATTCTGCATTCACATGTTCATTCTTGAAAAGGAGGAAATTGCATTACATTAAAATTTCATCTTGATTTTTGGCAGAGACCCACACTCTAGATAATCAGCAGGAATACAGGCAACAGGCAAGTTGGGGCCTGTAACACAGGGGGGTTTCCTCCTAATTTCCCAGTCTGCTGGTCTTGCAGTAATTACGCACTGATTTATCTTCAGGGAGGAGAATGTATATGTTCCTTCTTTATGTAACTACTAAACCTTGGCCAAGCATCTTAATTAGGCCTTCATTTTGCCTTGAAGAATTGGGAATTAGCTTTATGGTGTCTTTTCCTTAAAGCTTGTTGTGTGATGTTGTGATTTCTTTCAGTTTACCACGATTTTTTGCAGTATTTCAGTTTTATTTGCTCTGTCTGTGTGTGTATGTGTATGGTGATGCACTGTGGGTCAGGTCATGGTCCAGTTTAGGTCTGTGATAGATTTGGCTCAATGAGTAACAGTTTAGCTCAGTTTTAGAAGGAAAAGAACTGTTTGGAAATAAATCAGTTCACATCATTCCACTGAATATACTGTTACATTATTATTGTTTTCTCTATTCTTTCACTGGCTCAATTTTTGGAGTATTATATTTATTACGTCTGAGAAAGGACATAACATGGAGCAATCTGAGCTCTGGAGGAGGATGTGAGTGAGGAAGTATGTAAGTAAATATTGCTTCCCAAAGTTTGGACAGAGCACTTTTCATTTCTGCTTTATAAATTGGATTTTTCAATCCATACCATGTCAGTCCCTTAACTGGAATGAGTGAAAAAGGGAACAATCAGGCCAAGATTTGCTGGGGAGAAATTGTATTACCAAATGTATATAAAGATCTTGAAAAATTGCTCTCTGGCTCCTCCTCTTTCCCATATATTTCAGTGTGATATCATGGGATTTGTAAAGGTGCTGTATCACAAAATAAAAAGCTTTCGTTAATTAAAAAAGCCAATCTCTAACATGACTGGGTTAAGGCTGAGGGTTTTGTGGTCTGGATTCCAGGTGATAAACCTTTGCACTTCACATAGCTTTAGTGATACAGAGCAACACATACTTGATGTTACAAACTGTCTCCTCAATCTCTACATGCCAACAAATATTTCAAGGTTTGACAGTATGTTAATCTTTAAACTTGTTGCTTTGACTAAAGTCTTCTAAAGCTTTGCGTTGCAATACACTGATTGGAATTGGACTAATGTGAGCATATAAGTACACAAGTCTGAATTTCTTCCTTCCATAGGATTTGCTGTCTTTGTCATGTGTTGTTTGCATTCTATTTAATTTCCCTAAATGAAAGGGCTTGGACTAGTCTGATGGCCTTAGTAAAGATATGGGAATAGGTGGCTCAGTGTCAAGTTGCTCAGCAGTTCCTGAATTCTGATCCCAGCTTTAGCAACAACTGCCTAAGAGCTTTGGACAATTCATTTGAAACTAATTTATGTTCTCCTTAAATGAACAACCTCATTTAATAATGCGGGTCTGATTGTAAGAATAAGTGTTAGTAGAATTTCTTTCTGAAACAGAAAGACTGTTTTCTCATCCTATGTTAAGAACCTCCTTGGACACCCCCCGAGTAACGCAAGTATTACAAGTGCCCTAACAGCATTTAGCATGGGTTTTAGAGTTGTACTTATAAATTCCCCCACATTAAGGTATAGTAAACTGAAATATTTTGTGCTAAAGAATCAAATTGTAGAGCACAGTGGGTTTGGATTTAAGGGTAGCACCCACTGCAGTAATGGTGCCAAAGCATATTACTGAACTATAACACCATAAGCCAGTGTAGCCTCGAAGTGTACCCAGAACAATTCACAGCAAATTATTACTATAGGAGATGGGTCAGGCTTGACATATGCCCTGGATTGTGTAGAAACATTGGCTGTAATGGAGAGTTAAAAGCTCTGTTAGAGCTCCTGTAGAACTTGACATTATTGCTCAGCACCTCCAGAGAGGTGTCAGTTGAGAGAAGAATAGGGGTGGTTATGGAATAAGACTGGATCAGAGACTACTAGCATGGAGATGGCAACTGAAATGGCATTTGCTGCTGACTTTGTGATAGCAGAAGGGCAGGAAAATTAAACATTTAGGACCTTTGCAAAATTTGAAAGTCAGGAAAATTACTTGGGCATCATATGAATGGTAATAGAGAGAAGCAGAAGGGAATTATAGAGAAATGAAGAGGAAACTGATTTTAAGAAGAAAAGGCATTTTGGCTTATGGCACAAGTAGCTGACAGGACACAGAGAATGGGGAGCTCAGCTATTAATTCCTGATTCCTCCTTTCCAGGGCATTTCCACTGGCAGTTTTCGCAGGTTACGTATAAGCCCAATTCCATTATGACAAATTCATATCCCTCTACCTGCTATAGCCTTAATGAATAATGTACCTGTCTTTAGGGATGTGCTACTGGGGCTGTCAGCAGCTACAGTGTTGTTTTTTCGCTCATCTGGCTGAACTTCAGCTCTTGTGGAGGAAAGATTTGAAGTCTTTCCTATTCCCTACATATTTTATTTGCCATATGGCAAATCAAGCACAGATTTGGCTGACTAATGGAGATGTATGCATCCCTTATTAGTATTTCTTTAAGGTTGTTTCATGGTTTAATCATTTGGTCTTCAGCATTGTCTCTCTCTACCTGTCCTTAAGGTGTGTAAGTTATTGACATTTCTGCGCCTGTCATGGGCTTATGGACCAAAGCTTCCTGTCTTCAGTGATGTGCAAACAGTTTCTAACCGTTTCTTCTAGGCCACTGTGGAGAACACATGAAATGGGAGCAGTCTCTGTATGTATTAAAACATACACCCTTGCATATGCACAAAGCATCAGATTCTGGCCAGTTCGGCAGCAGTTCATGCCAGCATACAGGGCTGCCTGGCAGAAGCAGCTGCTGCAACTAGCTGTGGCTTCTCAGACTAGTAATGTCAGAGGCAGGGTCATGGCCAGGACACCAGGTGATGGTGTTGGTTCACCACGTTACCTCAAGAACTCCAACAAACTGGGAATAGTCTGCAACCAGGAGTAGAAGGTAAAACCAGCACTGCCTGCCCTTAACTGTGGGGTGACTGCACCTCATAGGCAAATAGCCAAACCCAGACACTGTGTCTCACTTTAGTAATTTGGTGTAGTCATAAAGTGTATCATTAAATTATAAACATCTGCTTATTAGCATGGTAGAAGGAATAAGTAGCAGTTACTTGAGAACTTCATAAAATGCGTTTCACAGGAAGAGGGAAAAGGCCCAGTAAAGTTTCTTCATTCTTGCCAGAGCTTCCAGTCTCTAACACAGGAAGGTATCTTATGTTCCATTCCTAATAAGAGTCTGGCAGTTCAACCTCCTTACTCGATGCAACCCAAACCTGTGAGTCTATCAGCCATACACCATCAAGGGAAAATAGTATTATAGATCTCATGACCTTTTTGATAGTTATCTAATAAGGCAGGTTACCAAACACCACCGGAAGGAAGGCTAATATGAATGAGATCCACCAAGCTGCCTCAGTGGATCTCACTTTTATGCAGAGAGAGCTTGTTGCTTAGCAGAAAATGCTGTAGGGAATGGTGTTCTCATAAAATGAGCACTAAGTGTTGAGTAATGCACCTATAAACAGAAAGCAATTAGTAAATATCTGATCGCGGATAATTACCAATAAAGCAGGACTACATTGTTTGACTAAATTCTTCAGAGAAACACCCAGCTCTGGCTTTTCAAAACCATCTGAATGTATTTTAATTTGACAAAATGATTCCATTTGAAGTTAGAGCTCCTGGCATCTTTTGAAGAGGCTAAAATTGTGTGGGTATAAGTAGTCTGAATAATATACCCTGCATGGATTTCCAGATTGCTTTCAGCAATGTTCCTCAAAAAAGGGTTCTTAAGAAAAATGAAGGATGAAAGGGATGCTGCCAGCATGGATATGTAATTGGGTAGCAAAGAAGAAACAGCAGATTGGTGTAAATGGGCCTTCTCATGGAGAAGGTCTATAGTGAGGTTCTGCAGGGATCTGGGCTGGAGAGATGAGATGACAAAGTCTGGTGATGTTATAAAGTTATCATATTGATAAGGAATTGGAAGGACTGTGTAGAACTGGAGAATGTTCTTAGAGCAGCAAGTGATTTGTCAGTAAACTGGCAGATGAAATTCAATGCAGATAAGTGTAAAATGAGACCCACGGGGAGATGCAGTCCTAGTTTCACATATGAAATGGTGGGCTTTAAGCTGGCTATTACCATTCCGAAGCAAGCCCTTGGGGTTATGACAGCTAGTTCCATCAGTGCATCAGCTCAGTGCTTGGCTACGCTCAGAAAAGCAAATCAAATGAAAGGAATGGAGTACAAACCAGAAAGCATCAGTGTGCCATCAGTTTAGCTGCAGCAGGCATGTCCAGGACTCTTAACATGAGTATAGCAGAACAAACAAGATTAGAGAAATGCAGCACATACGATGAACGTTTTGGAATAGTTTCCACATAAAGAAGGACTGAGTAAACTAGTGCTCTTCAGCTTGGAAATTGGGTATATTGGAGGGGGTAGTCTGTGGAGCTCCTTGCCAAAGGATGCTGTAAATGCAAGACGTTTCCTTGAACTCAAGAGCAGATTGAACAAATATTTGCAAGACAGATCCTTTGGGAATTGCCACGTTGAAAAATAACAACAGGATCAAAAACTACCTGAGATGAAAATACTGGAAAGCAGGAACACAGGTTCAGGTTTTTACAAAGCTCATAAAGGCTTTCTCATTACAGAGAAACTGGGAAACATTGCTGTAAGGCAAACACAACGTTTTCTCCTGCTTTGTTTTTGCTTTGCTTTGGTTTGCTTTGCTTTGTTCTACAGCATTTTAAAACTTATAAATAAAACTGATTTTGATTTGAGATTCAGTTTTCGTTTCAAAAATGGGCCGTGCTGATTTCTTTTCTCCTTCAAAAGCAAGACGTTGCCCAGGAGAATGAAAGGCGTGAGGAAATCATTAAAAGCAAAGCAAAGAGCCCCTTAACCCTGCAGAGCCTTCTGAAAGTGCAGTTTGGTAGCAAGGTGTCTTTGTGTATGAGTGTTGTATATGGATGTTAGGAATTCCCCGAGGTGCCCAAGGTATACTAGTTGCTGTCCAGGGCCTGCTTGAATTGGGAACGTATTCCCATTCCGTGTCACCCGTTCTTGGGCAGAATTCTTTGGTACACCTTCTTTTCTTCTGAACATTTCTTTCACTAAGGTTACATCTGCATCAGGGGTTGCCAGTGTGTCTGTGGGGCACGTGGATGATGGAGAATGGCACTGCCATATCCCAGTGGTGGATGAGGCACAGGAGCCCCATCTCTGCCGCTACTGGGCAGCCTTGGGGGCATCATTTTACTGCTGTATCATTCTCTGACTGCACCCCCATCAGTGTCCAGGACTTGACTGCAATTTGTGCATCTTAGGGTGTAAGCAATAAGTTATTGTGAGAGTCAAAATAGTCAATATGTGGATAATGACAGGCTACTTGAGCTCACTTAGCCAGGCTTTCTCACAAGGAGTTGGAAAACCTCTTCCCCATACGTAGTTTTTTCAGTCACAGCAACCAATCTTGCAACACTGTGCTTAGGATTCATCCCAACAGGAAGCAGGTCTTTAGAAGCACTAATAAAACAAGGAGTAAAGGTAATGCCTTTTGCAGACAAGTATTTTATAGCAATGATGTTATTTTTCCTTTTAAAAATCGATTTTGAATCATGGAAGCCCAGAAATGTGTGTGAATAATTGACTAGACCTACCCCATGTTTTTGGATTGTGTGTGGCCCCCACAGCCTGAATTTAGAGGGAAAAAAGGGAATTATGATGCCTGGTCTAGCTGTCAGCTGCACCAGTGCTCCCTTGCATGACTTGGGTACCTTGGTTTCCCCATCTGTATCATTGTGCTGATTAAACTCCCTTTCTTCCACCTCTTGCCTCATCAGTTTAGCCTGTGATCTGTTTAGGATAATGACTGTCTCAGTACATCCTTGTGCAGAAGGCTTCACTCCTGAATGGGAACTTGGGACCTAACAGGGAACGTAACATTATGTAAATAGTGAAGTCAGGAAAAAGACTTTATTGCAGTCCTGATTCTACCCTAGAGGCTTTTTCTTTGGCTGAGATTTGATGAAAGCATTATCATCTGTGTTACACAGACCTCCAGAGCTTTACAGTAGCTGAATCTAGTGGGGAAATAAATTATAGAATAATAACAAATCCTGACACTGCAGCACTAATAGAGGCAAACCCATTGGTAGTGTCAGTAGGAGTTTTTCAGCGTGTCTGTGCTTCAGAGCAAAGTTTAAATTGCCTGATGGTAGTGGTCTCCTTTCAGAGATCTGTAAATTAACAGCAAGTTACCTGTGAATCACGCCTGGCATTCACATCACGGCATCCTGGCCCAAAAGATCGCGGCGTTTGCTGTCAAGGGAAATAGCTGGCTTCTGAAGTTACAGCAATGCAGTAATTTAGAAGGAAAGCTGAGCTCACAAAAGCTTGAGCTAATTTTCAGTCCTGGCTGTCATTCATCAAGGGTGCGTTCCCACACAAAGCCCGGCCAACAAAGGGATCCTTGCACTGCCGCACGCCACATTCCCCTGCCTCCCCCTTCTCACCATGGAAAAGATGCCTCTTTGTGCTGGAGATAAGTGAAGAAGGAGGATTTACAGCAGTGAGCTATACCAGGGACATCTCAACTGTAATTAAATCCTTTTATTCACTTTTTCTCCAATATGGGCCCTATAGGTAGCCCAACGGCACATACTGTTAAATAGTATAAAAATATATTTGAATAGTGGTCCAGTTTAAATGGAAATCTACCCAATATAAAGAGCGTGGCTTAATTTCTTTTCCATGCAGAAAAAGAAGCAACATTGTGGCTGAGGTTAAAGGGAGGTCCTAATTCATCTGGAAAGGCTTTCCAGCTCTGCCTGGCTTAAAACCTCACAGCTTCAGCGTGTGAATGTTCTTGCCTGCACGCTGACAGCCCTGGCATCAAAGGGCTTCCCGGCCAAGGGGTCGACATCCCAGCCCCAAGGGCCTGGTGGGTTCTTCCATGCAGTGTGTCCGAGTGAGGAGGCTGATGGCGCTGTGCGTGCCCAGCCACTCTTTCAGCTTGCTGCCAAGTTGCTGTCACGAAATCCTTCAATGGGGATTTCGACATCTTTTTAAAACACCTACTTTAGCTTGCCTGCAGTGTCTTAGAGTCCATTAGGGATCGAGGGGAAACTCCTTGGCTTCAGTTGTGAAAATGAACTTAAAAATCTTTAGAGTGCCCTCCTGGTCTTTGAATCTGTGACCCCAGCAACAATTAAAGATCAGTTTTGCCGTGGAGGTGGTGGTTTACTCTGGGAGGGGCTGTGGCTTTTGGGGAACAGCCGACTCTTTCTACCTTTTCTAAATTGCCTTTAATTACAAAACTCACTAAGTAGCCAGCAACAGTGAAATCCCCAGGAGTTCCAAATAGTTGCCATGTGTCTTTTTCTCACACTTGCAGAGATGTAGAATGTCTGCCAAAGACATGCAGCAATAAAGAAGCTTAAATATATTAAATGAAATAAAATGCCATCAAAGCTTACAGTGCCCTCTCCTCTAGTCCTGCTGCTTTATCTGTTTTTCTCCCTCTCCTGACTCACTCTACCTTCACGCTCTTCTTTTGGCAATTGTCTGTTCTTTATTTTCTCTCCCTCATTTCTTTTGGGAGGAGAACTAGGCAACCTGAGGGAGCCCAGCCTGCCCTCTGCACAGTGTTCTTTGATGTTGCTATGTCTTTTCACATGTACACATGTATGTATGAAAATTCATTCACTGCTTCTTTCACGTACCTCTCTTCACTCTTCTCCATCAAACTTCTACCTTCCATGCTTCACTTCTGCATATCTTATATTGCCTTCATTGCTTTCCCCTTCAGCTGTTTCAAACTGCTAAATTCAATGTTGGTTACATACAGGGTACATAAGAGTGTGATTACTAGATTTGCACATGCATTTATTGGAGTCATCTATTTGAGAACTGTGTGTGTTTATGTGTGTGCTCAGCTGTAACTGATTGGCTTTGATTTCTAGGCCTTCCTATGCTGTGCTACTCCCATCCATGCTTAGTTATATGCAATTACTGTGATGACATGGGAAGTTGTGGTAGTTGTGCAGTATACAGATGACTCATTAGTTCTGCAATTATGCATTTTCCTGAAGAGTTACTGGGGATGGTGGCCTGATAATAGTTTGGCAGTCTGAAATCTGACCTTTGCTTGTTTATCAATTTACTATGAATAGCTTGAAAAGGGAGGCCAATCACTTATTTTCAGCACTGAAAATTAAGCATTTTTCCTCAGCTTGAGTAACCATCAGTGATAGTTACAGCTGCCCTGCAGAGCAGCTTCACATGAGCACACAGATAAGAGTGCCGGATGCAGCCCCAGTTCGGAAAGGTATGTGTGCCTCCCTCAGAGCACTTGAGTTGTCCCATTGAAGTCAATGGAGCTATTTCTGTTATTAAAGATCAGGAGTGACTTAAGTACCTTACTGAATGGTGGCACATAATGGGGCTGACAGATTTTCTTCCTGAAACCGTCGGCTCTCTTACGCTACAGCTGTTGCTGGATTTGAAATCACACTTTTTCCAACATATCCTGGAGAAAGAGATTAGGAGGTGCATGTATTTAACTTCCAAGCTGTTACTTTACACCAGTTGTTTGAGACAAACAGGGGAATAAAGGCTCAATACGAAAGGTTTCTGAGCCTGTCATCCAATTTTCCCGTATGACCTGCCTGAGTGCATCTCCTAGCTTCTGTGTGAGAGCAGGAGGGGAGAGATCAGGCTGGTTATGCTGGCTGTGAAGTGAAGAACAGACCTGCGCAAAGATGCTTCTTGATCAAAAGCATGCAGTGATAAAATAGGAGGCGTTGAAGTCTGGAGGGGAGGTGCAGACACCGGTAGCCAGATGGGAACACAGCTAAGCACCCCACTTAATGCAAGTGTTTGTTGCTCAACTGATAAGGAGTGAAAAGGAGCAACTGCATGCTGTAATCTTCAGGCACAATTAAGTTATATTATTAAGGAGCTCCAGCCAGCCTTGTCCAGCGTGTGATTTCAGACTGCAGAGTTAGGGCAAGCAGAGGAGCTTTAGTAAGAAAGTGGAAAATCAAGCTTGCAAATTGAACCTGATTGAAGGAAAACCAAACAAACCTGAGTAATTCTTCATAACATTTGTTTACCCTCATCTGAAATGGAGAGGTGAGGACATGATAAAGGCTCATTTCAAGGAAGTTTCCATTTCATATGGAAGTTCAGGATTAAGGGAAGATTACTGCTTTCTCTGAGCTGGGCTTGATTTCAGAATACAGTGCTCAACATTTACAGGTCTGACAGTTTCAGGGCAGGGATTTTTGGAAGGTTGGTCTACTTGCTTTGAGCATATGCACTGATTTGAGGCTGGCTTTGGTTGGAGATTTCAAGCTCTCTCTTGTGATAAAGGGTTGATATATCAGTGGCATAAGGCTATGCTTGAAGATTAATGAAGAAAATCATACTTTTCTTCCTGATCTTGAGGGTTAAAGAGGCACCCCTAGGGAATATCAACAGCTACCTACACCGTGTTCTTTAATGCTGCCAAGTCTTTTCATCCATACATAGTATTCCTGTGTAGATTAAATAAGTTTAGGGCTTTTTTCCAAATTAACCTAAAAGATTCCATACCATAGGATGAAAAATAAGATACATTGACGTTATCAGGATCCCCTGCAATTCATACTGTGGAAGAAAATGTCATTAACGTGAACTGTTTCATAATAGAACAAATTTAATGTCCTACTGGAATGGCTTCTAAGGTTTTCTAACCAGCTGTTATTAACTTATATCCATTAAGAAATGATCATGGTACACTTTTCCATGTTACAAATCTTTCAGCAACTGGCAGAAATGATGTATTATTCCAGAATTTAACTAATATGAAGGGAATGAAAAGAAAGCAGAAACTTGAACATAATTTGCATACAGAAAAGATTTGGCAAACCAAACCCAGGTTTATTTTTTGAGTATGGGGTTGGTTGCTGTTATTCTTATTTATATGTATATTAGCAGCATATAGAAACCTGGATAAGGGCCTTCAACAAAGCCCTCTTGTGGCAGCTCCACACCAGCCATGGAATGTTTCCAGCACAAGACTGGCTAGCAAGGTGGAGAAAAAAAAAAGCTGCAATCCAGAGAAATTAGGGCATCAGCAATTGCTGGCAATTGTGTTAAGTGAGATACTGCACACTATTTTTCCCATTAATCTCTCTTCCAATTGCCAGAGGAGCATCAGAAATAGCTTTGCAAGATGTCTAGAAGTGAAAAGAAGAAGCTGTGAACATATGAAAGAGAATAGAATCATAGAATAGTTAGGGTTGGAAAGGACCTTAAGATCATCTAGTTCCAACCTTATTTCTCCATTTCTAATAGTCATTGCTAAAAATGCCTATTAGTATTAAGCCGCAGAGAAGCTTCTTCATCTTCAGTATGTTGTACTCACACGAGGAAAGCATACTGAAACTTTATACCTTCTTCCTTGCAAATAAGTGTGAATGGTGATCCATGGACCTCAGTTTTCCATTTCTGGTCATCTGGGTTTTGTGTCCAATGCGGATTCTGTATTTAGACAAGGAAAAATGAATTTCAGGAAGTTCTCCCTATCCTTTGGGAAAATGATTGCTCCATAATTTCTCCATGTCTGTCCAACTGGAATGTTTTTTTAATGCTTCTAGTTTTTCTTTAATAGAATTTCTGAACAACAGGTTAACCTGTTTTTGTGGATATTTTACAATTCCCTACATACAGACGTGAGCAATCAGGGGCTGATCCCAGAGGTCCTCTGTTACTTCTCTCATTACTTCTTGCTTTACAAGCTCTCCTGTCTGAGCCTTTTCTCCATGAGTTTGGTTCCATGCATCAGTCAGTTTTGACCAAAAATATTGGCCTTTTCCTTACTTCTTCTGTGGGAGGTTGTAGAACCCAGCACTAGCTCCATTCAGTACCCTAACTGCTCCCAGGCGCCTGACTGCCTTACTGCACCTCTTTAAGATAAGGTCTGCCCAGATCTGTGACGGCACCTAAAGCTAGTGAGCACGCTGCTCATTTCATAGAATGGCTAGGGCTGGAAAGGACCTTAAGATCATCCAGTTCCAACAAAATCCTTTGCTATTTCCAGCCTGTTTGCCCGTGCCTTCATTCCCTCTTTTTAATAATTACTTATTTTGCTGAAAACAGCGTAAAATACTTTGTAAAATGAAAACCTATTGCCTTGCATCTGGCATTGGCCTGTCTGCAAATCACAAGGTACTGAGACATTCTCATGGTAGACATATCTTCTCTCTCATCTTTATCCCCATGGATATGTACTAATCGTCTGGTTGTTGAAGCCCTGACTTTTTGGCTCCCCCAGTATCAACTGACAAAAGACACACATTAGCATTATCCCAGATTGTGTCTGTCACCCAAGGTCACACAAGATAAGCCGCCAGCTGTCCGCTTCACCAAGGCACGGTACATTGGACATTAATTAAACTGTATTCAATACGGTTCAGATCGATTCAGAATGCCAAGATGCCTCGGCTGAGTTGTGCAAAATGTATTAGCACAAATCGCCCTGCTGGTACAAAATGCATTACAGCAGCATCCGAGTATTTTCAGAATCCGAGCCATGTGGTTTAATAAATTAGAGGATAACCAGATAATTGATTTGTGACATATTAGAGAAGGGACTCAAGTGCCTAAAGAGATAGGTATTTAACCAAGGGAATACTCATTTTTTCATGGATGAAAAGATCTGGTTCATAACAGCCAAATGCTGAGCATCTCTGGATCATGAGAAGTTGCTTAGTAATCTAGAAACTTGCAAAATAATTGATATTTTCATGTCAGTTAACTAAAAACAAAAGCAAACTGCTGTCCTTTTTATTGATTGTTTTATATTCTTGTAAAGAATCACGTTATTTTTTATGATTTTAAATCAACAGCAGGCATGGTAAGGGAAAAAGGGTACTATTTTTGCCAGGAAATGTCATCTTTGCTGTGGAAATGCTTCAGTTTCTCCATGAAAATGGAATTTCCCCTCAGCAGTAATTTAGTAAAGAAATATGATGGATTTGTCCAGTAGCTGGAATTATAACACCTTCCATGCAAAAAGGTTTTTGGCATCAAGTTTTCACCACAGAAAGCTGACCAGAGTAAAACTCACAGTTGTTCCTGACATAAAACCAAATTCCCAGTTCAAGGAGGGTTTAAGTGCTGGTTCCCATCAATCTATGTCATGGATTCTTCAGGGATTTAATTCTTTAGAAAGGCACATTTTTAGCAGGTATCTGTTCTCTCTGTCCTCATTGCTAACAAACATCATATTGATGGGAATGTTCTGGCCTTCAGTACAAGGAGGATGTACCCTTCAGTACCCTTCCTGTACTAATAATTAATACCATTACAACTCCCCTTAAAAACTACCAAGTAATAATAAGTGACATACAAATGGTCCTTGTCCCAAAAAGACACAGCAGGCTATGAAGGCAGATAAATAACAGGAAAAGGAAAGTATTGCTGTTATCAGCATGTAGGAGGGAGGGGAAGGGGAATGTTGAAAGCTTCATTGGGTTGCCCTGAAATTCAAACTGGCTGTAGGACCTGGATTACTGAGGTGCCACTTGACTCTAAGGTTAGACCTCTTGTACTTGGCTCTGGATTTTCTAATACCATCAGTTCATCTTCCTTAAGGATTGTCCTGAATAGCTACAATATGCTTTGTATTTTTCTACACGCTACCTACCCCTGCTATGCTGTCAGTCCCAATCCTCTTGACCTTTCTATGTCCTCCAGAGGAAAAAACCTCAGCTGAAGGAATGAGCATTTTGGATATTTCCACACTAAAAAGATTTCCTGAAACCACGCACTCGTATGATAATGGTGTAATCTGCACATCCTGATGGCTTTACTCCTTGCCTCTTTCCCTGGCCTGTCCAGATGTCCCTACTTGCTGCTATAAATGAAGGTTATTACTCCCACGCTGACATCAGCCATCGATTGAAGTGTGGTTTTTCAAGCTGGAGGGAGGAGGAAATAGCGGAGAGCAATAAAGCCATAGTTCATTGTGTTAAAGCAGTGCGACATCTCACTAAGAACCAGGTGTGAGCTGAATGGACTGAATAATAGGCTCTAGTTAGCACTTTGTGAGCACTCTGCATAATAAAATTGAGACAGGAGGCTGGCAATCAGCGCTGTACATTCATCTCACACAGCCACCTCAGGAAATCTAGGATGGAAACATCAATAATGTGTCCAGAGTTAAGTCCACAAACCCTTCATTCCAAATTCATCTTTCACCAGTCCAGTTTTTTCAAAGCAGTTTTTCCTCTGAAGCAAATTGCACTGTAGGAGAAAAAAGAAATCTGTTTGTTGGTTTTTTTTTTTTCCTCCAAAATATTCTCATCTGCACTTTTTAAATTACAGTTTTCTTACATGAAAAAAGTAATGTTTCCTGAGTCTTTGGCACCTTTTTCATTCAGGAAGTTCAATGGGAACTTTAGCAATCACACAGACATAAATGTGTATAAACATACAGTGCAACTGATTTTTTTCCACCCTAAACCACAAAGATATTAGCACTTTTCACCACTTCAGACCAGATTTCAAGTGCTGCCACGGAAAGAGTGAGACCCTGTTTACAGGAAGGAAATGAGCTTTGCTATAATTTTATCAAAACAGCGACCTGGGAATGCAGGCATCAGTATTTGAGTGCAGATTTCCTTATTTGAAGCCATTACTCTTGATTTTCAGAAGGAATTGGTCCTCCATGTGATGAAGATGGGGGGGAGCCTTGTGGAGCCCAGCAGCCATGGTGGGCAGCAAGAGCTGTGTGGTCCAGCCGATGAGCCCAGAAACCCTCCAGAGCTTAGCAGCTCTGCAGGGCAGTGGAAGTTAGTGGACCCTGGCTCTGCCGGGCCCTTTAGATGTTACGCTTGTAAAGCAGCCATGATGTATCCCAGTTTAGCATTTCAGTCCTTAAAGTTTTATGAATGTAAAGCTCGAGGGACGGAAGTTTTAAACTGGCTGACGTCTCAGTTATTTTGCCATTATAATCATAAAAGTATCCATAACTTATTTCAGCCAGTGTTGCCCCCGATGCATAGGCGAGGTCCTGAAATCCAGGATGCTCACAAGACCTGCTTTATGGCTTCAGTTTTTCTGTGTCTTTGCACCTTCTTTTTCAGCATTTGTGCTGCATAATCTCACGTGAGAACCTGCTTCTGTGTGGGAGCAAGCTTAACTCTGACCCGCACTCACAAGCTGCAGTTTTACTGCTGGGATCTGGTTTCTGTGCTTGCTCAAGATAAGTATGGATTTGTTGATATTTGGAGAATATTGCAGAATTAGAAATTTTAATAGTGGCTTTGGCAAGAGCTGGAGTTGAGCTTCATGGGTGCAGTAAAGATGGCGAAGAATTTCTGTGTGGTTCAGTTCTGGCCCAGACAGTTACTTTAGTACTGCCGCTCTTGCTTGTTTCAAAAATGGTATGGTCACCTTTTTTCATCTAATATTCAAATACAAGTAAGAAAAAAGAGAAAGTAGCATCTCCCCTATTCTACTTCTCTACCATTAGAGATGCATTGGGTTCCTCATGAGCTCTGCAAGTCCCTGGTGGCATGTGTCAACCCTGTCTCCGTATTAGATTTACTTATCTGTACAAGCATGATATGCTGTTTACTTACTCTAATAATAAACCCACAGAGAGTCTTAAATCTTTGCCTAGTGCTTTGTGTCTCCAATTCTTCATGTGTTATCCAGAGGGAGTCAACTTTCAGAGCAAGAAATGCCCTGTTTGATGGTGATGAGTTTTAAAGTGTCAACTTAATCACTTCCAGATTGCCACAGGAGGAGTATCGTGGGGCAAGGACTGAGTTTTGTATTTTCTATTTTTACTTAGCACTGTATGTAGCACAGAGCTGCCCAGAAAGCAGACCCTCGGGTTAGTAAGAAATAAACTATTATCAGCAGAAGTCTGTTCATGAGTCAGAAGTATGAGAAAGAAAAGGTCAGAATTAGTTCTTATTTCTTTTGTCCTAGAACAAAGCAGGCACATTCATTCTCCTGTGTCTGACACTCCTGGCTATGGACTGTGGGATTTGCAACTGGTGCCACAGTGTCACTCAGGCACTGATTCAGTCATCATTTGAGCAAATGCAGTCTTACCAAGTGATGCGAAGCTGATGACCAGCCCTGCCACAGTGCTGATACATGTGTCTGAGCAGCCAGCCAGTGGTACTTGCAAGTACTTATGCCAGATAGTAGCCAAAACGCATTTCTACTTTAAAAATGCAGGCTCTGTTTTGTTGCCCCCAGCACTGTACTGTATTTCACACTAAACAAATCAAATAATAAGAATAAAGAATAAAAATAGAAGTGGAGTGTATGTCTGCTCTACAACTGGGGTAGGCATGCCTCTTAACTCTTCTGAACTTCATACCATTGGTACAAGAGATAATGCATCTACTATACCGAATCTGCATCAGATGGGAAACATAACATGCTTACTTATACAATCACCCCTTTATAGACAGAAATTTCCAAGCAGTACAGCTGCTGGTAGTGAAATCTGATCAACCAATATTAACTTCATCACCTCAGTGCACGTATTTTAAAGCCTCGCTGGTCCTTGTCCCTTCAATAGCACCTACTCCCGCAGTCCATTCGTGTGTACACCACACCTATCACCCAAGATATTCAAGTCAGACTTGTAAAACTTCACACCTGTTTGTATCTTACAACATATTGTAGCAATTCTCCCAACCTGTTTCTTTATCCACCAACTCATATACATATTCCCCCATACATACCTGCCAAACCAGCCAGGGCCACACTTATGCCTCTTCACAACCCCTTTGCTCAGTGTTTATAACTTTGCCTACACTTACCCACCCACCCAGTGCACAGATTATCTTTAGTAGCAACTCCTCTTAAATCTATCTTGAAGTAGTAATCTACTCTAGTTAGTTAACAGAGGTGTAAGATTATTCCTGAGGTTTTGCTTCTGAGGACAACTCTTTGCTAGGCTAGATTTTGCTCTGTGGAGCTCACAAGCAGTTTCCAAAGCAACCAGAAGATAGACCTGCAAGCGCATCCATGAACATCTAGTTTCTAAATGATTTTGTGCTACCACTCAAATGCTTGGCTTTACCCTCTTCAGATCCGTGGGAAAACTCCTTGAGGTTTCTGTAAGAGCTAGATTAAAGGCTTGAATAAACACTGAGAATAGCCTGCCACTTCTGGTGTAGACACATCTCTCGATTTCAGGGACTGGCTTTGGATTAAGATACTTATTGAGATAAAGGTGTCAGAATTGAGAACTTTGTACTGGGCTGACTTGGCCGTCTTGAGCTGTAGCTATTCAATTCTAAGCAACAGCGTCAGTGTAGGAAGACATTAAGGGAATGCAGCCATCACTTCTGAATGACATAAGTACAGATCAACTACTACAGCCATCACTTCTGAATGACATAAGTACAGATCAACTACTATTTTGAAGACACAACTAATAGTCATGTGGGAACCATTACAGTTGCCAGAGCTGCACCTTCTGGGTCAGACCACCACCAGTATCAGTGCTGACTGTGCAGAGCAGGGTCCTTCTGATGCCACAGTTTTGCACAAAATGAGAATCAGGTTCCTTTTACTTCGAGCCCAATGTGTCTAAACAATGGATGGCTTTTTAGCAGGAAGTGAAGCCTCCCTTATGCTATGTTGGAAAGACTATTTGGGAAAATATGTTTGGCTGGGGTGTTTAGGGGCATTATAGAATTTACAATGCTTACTTCCAACTTGTTGAAAATTAAGCTCCTGACTCCATAAGTTCTTTTGAAAGTGAAACCTAGCTGCTTGTATCAAACCCTAGTGCAGGATAAAGATATAGGTACTCTCTATCTTGGAACAGTGGTGCACAGAATTGGCTTTAAGCCTGGCCTAAGGAAACACCATTTAACTAAAAATATCCCAGAAGCAGAGATCACCAAAGCATTAAATTTCTAACTATAGCTTTGAAAATACTGACAATGATATTTTCATAGGATAGGGACTAGCTTCAAGAGCATTTGGGTTAAAGTTTTCCCGAAGGGAACAGTTTAAAAGTTCGATAGTATAAATGAGAGCAAACTTTGAAACTGCTCTAATTTATAGAAATACAAAATGAACTTGTAGTAGGTCCTGTTTATAGAAAAGTAAAAGATATAAGGTGATGCTACAACTTCCTTCATACCCTTTGAAGGCCTTAGGGAGGAAGCTTGATCTTTTTGGTTACTCTTACAAGCAAAGCCAAAGGTGATGGAGCTCGTATGGGCAAAAGGCACTCCGTAGGTGTCAGAGCTTAGACACATGTTCCTGGAGAGCAGAAGGTATCTTGGCAAAGGAGCTATTTTAACAATATGACTTGGACCTATATGAAGAGGTACTCACACAGACAGTGTTTAAAGATCTGATTTATTTTTCCTCATATACCTACCCACTGTAACATTTTATAAAAACCCATGTAGTGTAGACCATGTGAGCAATGGTTTCTCTTCCCTGACTTCAGTAGGGCTTTTTGGGGTGTACATGATCTCAACCACTCTAAGTTGGAGTGACTTCAGAAACAGTAATAGATTTGTTACTCTCTTGCAAGGTTTGAAAGAACTGCTGTAGTGGATCAGCCTCATCCTTCAGTGATGTCAAAAAAATGCAGAGTGAATCTTCTGTGGTAGGTCCTTCAGCATCTTCCAGTTGGCAGGTCAAGGGATTGCTGAGTCAGAGGTCGCAACTTAGTAGTCATCAAAAGTCTTATTTTCTGTGAATTTTCCACTTGAATCCTTTTGGGAATAATGGAGCATTTATAGAGTTTTCCAAGGTCACGTAGGAGAGACTTGAATAGAAGTTGCACTTTATTTCTCCCCAACTGCTCTGCGAGGTTCATGTGAACATGGTCAGCAGCCCTTGAGTGATGCCTTTGCTTTTGATTTCAAAGGGTACATCTTCTGGCTGTGTTACTGGAGATCGTTTATTTGACTGTCACTAGATAGTATTTGGATTAATGTGTGTACCCAAGAAGGTGTCTTTGCCTGCTGGGGTGCTAAAAACATCAGGCATGTGTTCTAAGTTTCCACTGGTTCTAGTATTATAATATGTGGGTACAGCAGCAGGTGCAGAGCAAGAGCAATGATGAAATAAGCATCAGCAGACAAATTCTACAAGGCCTTACTGCTTAGTTTTAAACTAAAGTAAGTGTTTAAAAGTAAGCACTGCGACTGGTAGGAGAAAAAATAGCAAAAAGAAAGAGAAACAATAAGATCAGTTATTGAAAAACAGCCAAATCATTAAAATACAAGGCTAACTGTATAAAAGAAATGATGTGTTAGGCCTTGGAGTTAAATGGTTCATTTCCTGATTCATTAAAACCTTCCTTCCTCAAGAATAACTGGCAATTGCAAAGTTCTGCCCTAGAGGGATGTTCAGGTAATAAAGGAGAAAGGATACAGAGGCAAGTGAAGAAAAGAGTTACAAGAAAGTCCTCCAAAGCTACTTTGCTGGTTCACACATTTAAAACAGGAGGTTGATTGCTTTGCATCCACAGCTCTGCACACACACATAGAAAATACCGTATCAGATAATAGTTAGGTCTGTGTAGGGTTTAGAATGTGGTTAGGCTAAGTTTAATAGCAAAAAAATACGTATTTTATAGGGCCCCAGAAAAGATTTAAAAAGGATCATGGTGGTTCAGTCTGGATTAAGGGTCTGAAGGGATGTGAGCACAGTGGTCTTTGCTGGTTCTATATTCCTGAGGTTTAATATTTACTTTAAAAAACATTTACTGCTGTTGTACAGCCCTTCTGATGTGGAAGCTGATCTCAGAATATTTAGCCAAGTAGATTATTACTGTTATTCTACTTGTGCCTACTGGGCAAGCTGAAGAGTAGTACATGTAGGACCATGTATCGAAGGCAGATCCATGAATACAAGAGGCTACAATACACAAGTATAATAGTAAAGAAAGCAATACTTTACATCACTTAGCAACCATTAAGACATCTCATTATAAACAAAAATTAGGTCTTTCATCACCAAAAGCGACACTGCTCACCATTGATTATTCCATGTTAATGGGTTGTGGTAATCCGTACTCTTTCCTTGTGATGTGTTTAGATTGTTAAAGGGATTTAGGCAGCTAAAGTTGAGGTAAAACTAATGAGATATTATTGTTTAGAAGCAGATAAAATCTTGGCCTGAGTTCTTTCATTAGGCATTAGCAGCCACCTTCTGGGCTCAAGTAGCCCTCTTGGATCACACAGATTGATAGCATTAGCTTTTAGGCTATGGCTGCCTATTTTCTGTTCAGTTTAAACTCTCCAATTCTGTCAGTGATCCTCAGAGCCATCCTGGAAAATGCTGGAAACAGTGGATGAGGGCAAAAACATTCATACCCTTTTACAGGGGCCTGACCTCACTGCCTTCAGTGGGCTTTGGCTCAGGCTTACGAGCATTCTCAGAAAACATACTGCATGAGTTACCCAGCTCCAAGCAGAGACTGTTGAACAGATCACACTGATTTTCTCAAGGTTCCTGGATTCTCCAGTGTGTCAGAAAATAAACCTTGAGGCCTCTTATGTGTGCAATCATTGTGAGTATGGAATGCAAAGCATTTCCAATTTGTGAAGGAAAGCTCAGTTGCATATACTGTACAAACACACACACACAAACACCATGTGGAAATAATAAGTGTGTTTATGATGGAGATCTCTGCTTCCTTTATTATTATTAGATTTTGTCTGGATTAGAAACAATTGTTAAGAGCATTAGCTTCAGTCTTTCCTTACTGATGTACTCATAATACTGACTTCACCTAACAAGGCAGCTGTACCCCTTCTTCTTAACATATATTCAGTTATTCTTAAACATACTAGTTGTTCATACACAAATATACAAGATCTAGAAAGCTAACCAGCCAAACTGAGATTAAGTAGTGCTTTTGAGTATCGTAGAATCATAGAATGGTTGGAAGGGACCTTAAAGATCATTTAGTTCCAATCCCTCTGCCATGGGCTGGGATACCCTCCACTAGACCAGGTTGCTCAAAGCCCCATCCAACCTGGCTTGTCTTTCAGTTCTTTTAAACATGGAGTGTGATATTCAGGTTTTGATTCAGATGAATTCATATACTTTGCCATTCATATACATTATGAGTGGGAAAGTTGTCTGGTTTGCAAACTTCTCAAGTCATACAGGTAGGGAACAGTCTGTGAGACAATACTTCCAGTTTTGAAACTTAAATTCACTGTAGTGTAGCTCTAAAGATCTATTTGTAGTGTTCTGACAGTGACTCAGCTCCTCTACAGCTCGTGAGTGTGGGGCTGCACAAGGTCCAGCATCTGAACAGGAGGTGTGCTGCCCATGCCCTCAACTGCATGAGATATGTCTGTTTCTAATTCTGGGAAAATTAGTTTGATGCATGTTTTCCCTATTTGAACATAAGGAGTGACTAATATATTTAACTAAAGTTTATTTTACAGAAGAATTGCCCAACAGTTCTTTCAAGTAGATTTTAACATTTCTTTGTAAAATGCCTACCTCTAACATGCAGTATTTCACTCTGGGTTGACTGCAACATTTAATTTATTCTGAACTGAACTTTTTTTCCTTCCGTTTTCTTTTTTACCTCATAATACTTTGTAAGTTGTCAGTGAGTGAAATGAATCAGTTACTTGCCCTGCAACAACAACTGCCTATTCTGTGAAGTGCTTCAGTAACAACATGAGTATGGAGGCCTTTTCAATGTGCCTGGTCTTCTGTGATGAAAGACCTATTGATTTTTTCCAGCTAATGGTGCTTTTTCAGTAGTGCAGATGAGAAAAATGTGGGCTTTTAGGCATAAAATTATCCTTGGTCTATGCACGGTGTAGCACCCACATTCTGTTTTCTGCCCAAAGTCACCTGGGTGGTGGGATATGGGAAAAGCAGAGTCTCGAACCTGGCTTTCCTACAGGAATGTAAGCAAAATAGGTGGGATAGTGGAACCAAGGCTGTTTAAAAAGTACCATGAATGATGCATGAGAGGCATATATCAGATGTATACCTTCTATAAACCTGGCATATCATACTCATATGTTATCTCCAGGTTTTGTACTTGGAAAGCTTTGGAGAGCCTTGAAGACAGAAGGTGCTAAGTGCTTTTAATTAAACACTGCTTCCCATCCACACTAAGCCTCCTTTAAAGAAGCTCCATACAAGGATTGGGTGGAAGGATGAAGCCCATTTTTAGGATGGGTTTATTTTTATCTTTTTTGGAAGAGTTTATCATCCCATTTTTTTTATATCCCCCACCGATGATAGCTCAGAATGACTGAAATAGCACAGTGTGTTGGAGTGAATTCTTCCCCAGGAGACTGATCTTGTTTTATTATTGCCGAAGAGAGCAAGAATTTATTAAGCCTAAAAAAGTGGAGGAATTGGTACTTCCCTGCCAAGGTAGATGAATTCCCCAGTCGCTCCTGAGAAGCTCTTTTACAGACTTTCCCGTGTAGGGGAGAGGCACTATTTTGCCCATATTATCAGCTGACAAATAAAACAAGCAAATTCTGAAAGGGGGAGGAGAGGGAAAATTTGTTCAGAAATATATTTAAAGGCATGAGCTTTCCTGTAGAGGAGTTTGTTTGGTGAGAAATGGATCTCTTGCTACAGGCCCCAATTTAAACTGGCTGACCTAGGAGGAAGAAAGTGCCTGGGAAAGAAGCAAAAGCAAATAAATAAAAAGAAAAGAGGCAACTAAAAAATAAGATTTGCCTTTCCCACTTTTCAAATCTATGTGGGTACAATGGGACTTTTCTGTCCTACCTCTTAGGGAGCCAGCAGCTTTCTATTTGTGTATGCCATGTAGCAAAGGCTACAACAGGAATCTGTTACACTACACTGTGGAGTGTGTGTTCCTCCTCCCTCGCTGATGCACACATAGAAGTTGTGATAGAAAACTTAATTAAATCAGAAAGTGTTTTCCACTAGTTCAGAGAATAGATTTCTCTACGGTTTGGTGGCTCTCGGTCAGATGGGCTTCTAGTCTCACTCAGCTACAGCTCACTCTTCCACTTCTTGCTCTTCATATTTCCATTGTCTGTGTTCATCCTCCTTCTCTTTCTTTTCCTTCCTTGCTCATTACCCCCTCCATCTATCTCTGATCACTCAGGTTATTACACTTGTTTCCCACAATTCCTGATGAAACATGCAGCAGTAGGCTGGTGGTGATGGTTATGAGGAATCAAAGGCTGAGTGAAATATCCTCTCCTTGTACCATACAGGACTGGAGAATTTCTTTGCACGTTAAAATGGAATGGATTTGACTTTGAAACAGACCAAAAGTTTCTTCCAGATTTAAAATACCTCAGAATTAAGTAATTTCCTCTTTCCTTGCTAACTTCTGTTTCATCAAACACATTAAGGAGATTACTCAATCATACTAAGTTCTCATAAATTTTAGTCCCGTGTCTATCAAAGCACTGGTAACACTTTGCATTGCAGTCAAGATTGGTTGGTAGCCACACCTGCACTGGCTTTAAATTGCCTCGCTTGGGTGTGTTGACAGGGGAGTTTAGATCTGGGGAGAGATTCAGTGAGAGCTGCAGAGATTTTTGGCTAAATAACACTAACCCATGCATAGAGAGCCACAGTGACATGGTCACCTCCGAACAAGCTGGATCAGAGATGTCTGTCTGATATGCAGTCATGCCTTTGAGTGCAGTGATCTGCAGAATTCACAGAGCCAACATCTGAATAGAAAGGCTGATTAGCATCCTACCCTTTGGGCCACCTCATTTCCATCTGTGCAATGAAGAAAGAACTATTGAGGTGGCAACAGATAAGTAGTTGCGGGAATAACAGCAATAGAATCACAGAATCGTAGAATACTTAGGGTTCGAAACGACCTTAAGATAGTCCACTTCAAACCACCCTTGCCATGTCCAGGGACACCTCACACCAAACCATGCCACCCAAGGCTCTGTCCAACCTGGCCTTGAACACCGCCAGGGATGGAGCATTCACAGCTTCCCT
>JANRGW010013099.1:0-18936 GCA_024733675.1 Psilopsiagon aymara
AACTGTTCTTATCTCAACCTGTGGGAGTTGCATTCTTTTGATTCTCCTTCCCATCCCTCCAGGAGCAGAGGGAAGAAGAAAGGGGGAAGTGAGTGAACAAACTGCATGGCTGATTTATGGCTTAAACCACGACACCTCACAGTGAAGAACTTCCTAATATCTAATCTATGTCTGCCCTCTTTCAGTTTAATGTTTGTCTTCTCTCCTTGATATTGACATATTCAGTACAGAGAATGAATTTTTCAGTGGCAATGTCATTCAATGAAGTGTCTAGTTGCATTCCAGTCCAGCAAAGTGTTCTGCATGTGTTAGAAAATCATGATATTTGCGTGATTATAACCATATTCAGTTCAGCTTGCATGATCAGTCATTGGCATAGGCCCAGACTAGGTGTAGCAGGAGATGCTATGAGCGGAAGGAGGCTATACCCTCCTTTATCCTCCACAATGACTGATGGCAGGATCTGATCTGTACCTTTCACAACACTTCTCCCCCACTGAAATGAAAGTAATGCCTTTGCTCCCAGACTACACCTTTGCTTCACCTGTAATAGATGATAAGGTTTCTTTTATGGTATTCTTCAAATTTTCTCAGCATCCATTCTCCTTAAATGCCAGAAGGTCGTCTCAAATATAATTTCAAAAACCAAAGGAAAAGACATGTACGTATGTTCCTATGCTTGTAAAAAACAGATGAGGGAGAAGATCAAAACGTTTCAGCTCCATTTTTATTTCAGTTGGAAAATGATTTGTAGCAATACTACTTTATTTTGGTGGTAAAAAAAAATTATGTTGTATTTCTGCAGAGAAAGCTTGAAAAAACGTGTTTTAGAAGACAGTCCTTTGGCTACAAATAAGGCAATTACTTAAGTGAATAGGGACTGCTTTGTACAGGTGTATATTTTCACTGAATTTTAGCAAAGAAAAAAAAAAATAAGTGAAATTATGTAGATCAGGGTGGAGCCAGGTTTGAGAGAGACAATTTTCATTTATCTGCCAATGTGGCATTAAACTACTGCCTGCTTTACCATGTCCCTATGAGGACTCCTGTTGTGTTTAATTAGACTATTCCCCTGAGGAAGGATTATGTGATTTGTTCCTGTGCCAGGCTCAGGAAGTGCTGTTAGCCCCTTTCTCATAATAACCAGGATTTCTTATAAGTTTAAAATAAAAAGCTAGGATACAGAAACTGAAAGGCCATCACATCATCTAAACTTACCATACTGTGCATATATATTGCACCAAGTAGTTCCATTCATTGTTTTAAACTTCCATGTGACACGGTGCATGAAAGCAGAAGTCAAAACCATGAAGTTAGATTTTTTGCTACTCTAAACAATTTTTACCTGCTTTTTCTAGAACGCCTTTTCTGTAGTCTTGAAAGACAAAAATGTGAAAAAAACCCAACAAAAACCTTGTACTTATTTCGAGAAGCAAGTTTTGTTATAGACTGTGCAATTTCAGAAACACTGTAGCAGCCTTCCAAGTGAGCTTATAGACATTTCACTCACAGTGAATCAGGTGAAGCCAGTATAACTTCGCTAAGTTGTTGTGAATTTTATTGCAAAAAGTTATAAAAAAAATCAGGTGTGATTTTAGAAAGACATAGTTAATATCTGTATGAAACTTATATTATTCAAAGTTAAATTTCTTTCTCTTTTTTGCACTCTGAGAAATAAAAATAAAGTAGACATTACGTTTGTTCTCATGGTTGTAAATACCACTGGAAAGAATTCAGTAAATATAAACCTTTGGAGTAAAAAGAGGTAACAGTCTGAGAAGTTGCTAAACAGTAACCAGATCCATGAAATTATAACTCTAACATGAAAATATGTATTCAATTAGTCTTTGTTTTTTTTTAATTTGTTTGTACTTACTTTCATTAGAGTATAATCATAGATGTAAATAGCAGGATTCATGAAATTACAGAAAACATACAGGACAATTTGTTATACTAATGTGTAGCTCTTATGTTCTTGGCTTTGAAAGGGTTTATTCTGTGATTGAGTCACAAATCTTGCTTTAAAACAGTGAGTTTGAGCTGCTTAATCAGTTCAGCCATTTATCCTCATCTTTTTTATTTTTACAAACTTAAATATGAGAGGCTTTTCAGTGCTGAAATGAATACAGTCACTTTTAATATTTAATTTATTATAACATAAATTATTATGAAGGTTAATGATTAATATTGATCTCTTTGTTGGTTCTCTCCTTAACTTTTTGTTTCATTGTTCCTGATACCTCATCTTCTTGATCTGTAGATGCTTCAGTCTATGTTGTTGGCTCTTGCACAGTGCAGTGGGAATTTGGTAACATGAGGACCCAAAAAGATTTATTTTCTAGACAGCAGTAAAGATCATAAGAAAAATCATGTTAATCTCTTCTCTCCCTGCACTCTCTACTCTGTTAAGTGCTCCATTTGCTTAGAGTATGCCAAGCTGACAGCTAAGTTTAATTATCCTCCAACATACATTACAGTGTGGCCAATTCACAAAGAAATCACTCCATACTGCCATTGTTAGTCCAAGATGCTTTTTACAACTAGATATCCATGTGATGGTTTTAGAAAAAAGTATTTTTAATTATAAATTCAAAATTCTAATTAGGTTAAAAGCATGTGCCTCTTACAGAACAAATTGATGTGTCTTAAAAATGATACAAGAAACAAGCCTTGTTTCAAGTTCCATATGTATGAGTGAAATTATTTTTACTTCTGAGATTTTTCTTGTAACAGGTCTCTAGGCAATAACTTATGATGTACATTAACTTCTGGTGGAAACATTCTCTGCAATAATATGGCAAACTAATCATTGTTATTATACATGTCTATGTTTAAGAAAAAGACCTAATTCATTGGCAAATTATGTTTATTTTGTATGCTTCTTCATGTTTATACTTCTACTACTTGGAACCAAATAAATGCTTAAGCAGAAAGGATGATGGTCACACAATTTGTCTATGTACCACAGTATGACCAGTAACAGGAGAAAAGAAGCATTTGCCTGAAAAGATACCATCAATTTATAACTTTAAGGACTTAATATTTACAGTACACCAAGGAACAGAAATCAATTAAGAGTTTAAAAATTATAAGCTAGTTTATGTCTCAAAGTATCCTCAACATAAAAAAGGACATGGAGCTGTTGGAATAAGTTCAGAGGAGGTCCACGAGGATGATGAGGGGACTGGAGCACCTCCCATACAAAGATAGAATGAGAAAGTTGGGGCTGTTCAGCCTGGAGAATAGAAGGGTGCATGAAGACCTCACAGCAGCCTTCCAGTATCTGAAGGCGGCCTATAGGGATGCTGGGGAGTTCATCAGGGACTGTAGTGATAGGACAAGGGGTAACGGGTTCAAACTTCAAGAGGGGAAGTTTAGATTTGAAATAAGGAAGAAGTTCTTTACTGTAAGGGTGATGAGGCACTGTAATGGGTTGCTGGGAGAAGTTGTGAATGTTCCATTGCTTGTGGTGTTCAGGTCCAGGTTGGACAGAGCCTTGGGTGACGTGGTTTACTGTGAGGTGTCCCTGCCCTTGGCAGGGGGTTGGAACTATATGATCTTAAGGTCCTTTCCAATCCTAACTATTCTATGATTCAATGATTGTAAGTGTGTGTTTGACAGCCTAATTTTATTATCAGGTAACAACAGTTTATTGAAATATCATTGGTATTATCAGCAGGAACCTACAGTAACTAAGAGTATTATCTGGCATTATTTCTGCTCTACTCAGCATTGTTTTTCCTCTTCTACTCAGCACTTGTCAGCCTGCACTCAGAGTACTGTATCCAGTTCTAGTCCCCACAATTCAGGAAAGAGATGAAGAGGCTGGAGAGGGTCCAAAGAAGGGCCACAAACATGATCAAAGGGCTCGAGAACCTGCCCTATGAGGAAATGGAGTTATGTCTTTTCTGTGTGGAGCAGACTCAGGGCCAGCTTCATCACAGTGATCCAGTACTGAAAGGACAGCTACAAAGAGGATGGAGACTCCCTCTTCGGTAGGAGCCACATGGAGAAGACCAAGGAGCAGGGGTACAAGTTTCATTGGGACAGTCAACATAAGAAATGAATTTTTTAAAGTGGGAACAATCATTCCTTAGAATGACTTCCCCAGGGACATGGCAGAGTCCCCATCTCTGGAGGTTTTCAAGATGTCGTCGGTCAGGGTGCTATATAAATGCATCTAGGTTCCCTTTCCCATGAAAGTTAAGACTAGATGATCTTCAAAGGTTTTTTCAGCCTGGGTTGTTCTATGGTTCAATGATTCTATGATTATCTTCCTAAATTATATTTTAGCTGTTATTTCTGTAACATTAGAAATTGTTAAAAAACCCACAACAACCAACCAAAGACCCAATAAACATATTCATTATACTCCTGCAAACCAACTGACTTCAAAGAAGTTTAATGAGTGAAAGTAGGTACAGGATTTCTCCAAAGGGCTTTCTTTAATTGCTGGCAATAAAATGAAAAGAATGTATTATTCAGGATAGTTCTTTTGTTTTCTGACAACACTCCCCCCCCCCCCCCCAAAAAAAAAAAAAGGTAATTTATCATCAAGAAAGAGTTATGATACACTTCTTCCTTGAGTTCCAAGTATTATTTATTTCACTTGTTTTGTGATTAACTTTCAGGATGTTTTACTGATATTGGCATAATCACTTCAATCTATGACTGTAGAAAAAGGGTTCTGGCACACGTCAGGGAAAAGGATGTATTTTTGTCTGTTTACAGTTGCCCAAGTAAGTCAAAATTAACCTGTCATTAGAATTCCAATAGGGTTTATGTTTACAATCATGACCTTTAGTTAATTGCCCTGTATCTTTCCTGTAGTAGTGCTTAAAACTGGACTGGCTGCTACAGTTGAGACTTTACGGTACTGTGTAGTGGAAAGATTATTTCTCGTCTTGCAGGCTACACCTTTTAAAGAAAAAATGCCAGTGTAGTTTGCTTTTATTCCTGAAACATGACATTGTTGACTCTTACTGAGCCTGTGATCCTCTGTTGCCCTGGATCCTGTTCTGCAGAAGTACAAACAAGCTGAATGAGCCACATCCTGTATTTGCGCAATTTAGTATGCCCTCTGAAAGTAATGCCTCACACTTACATCTGTTCAATAGCATCCTGTTTTCCTCAGACCATTCCTATGGTTTGTCAGGATCATTTTGAATTCTAATCTTGTCTTCCAGTGTACACACAGTTGTTTCCAGCCTGGAATTGTTTGCAGATTTAATAAGCACACACTCTATTCCATTATCCAGATCATTAATGACATTATTATATAGCATCAAACCTTGGTCACCCCTGCAGAAGCGCACATGGAACAGTTTTCCATGTAGACGGTGAGCCATCTATATCTATTCTTCATTATCAGTAACTGTATATCTACATTCATTATTACCTTATAATAGAAGTTACATGCAATGTTTTCAAGTCTTGCTTTCAAAATATGTTCTAAGACAATACTAAAAGCTGAGCTGACAATAGGATGCATGACAAAATAATTTAGGATGGCAGGGTTCTTGGAAGGTGACCTGATCTAATTCTCCTTTCTCAGACCCTCAACTCACTACACTGTGAGGCCTTAAGCAGGGTCAGCTTTGAAGTTAGATCAAATATTGAATTTGGGTTTCTGAGGAACCTTGAGCAGTCGAGGTTTGACTATCTCTAGATATTCACATCTCCAGAGTCGGATATCTTACAGCCTGTTTCAGAATCTTCTTCCAATATTTGTCCATACTCATGGTGACTTTTTTGCCCTTGTAATTATCAGGAATTTGCCCATCTGCAAATTCTGTTAATTGCCGCTGATATTTTGACTGTGCATATCCAAGAATTCTGGCTCCATGTACTCTATTTCCAACTACTGCATGATTGAAGACAGCAGTTAGGTGTCATCCAGCCTTCTTTTATTCAAAATGAACAAGCCCAATGCTCTCATTCTCTAACCATCTTGATGGCCTGTGCCAGGCTCTGCCGGCTTGTCAATGTCTTTGTTATACTGGAGAGTCCCACACTTGACACAATTCTCTGAATGCAGTCTCGTAAGTGCCAGCTTGAAGAGAATAAGCAATTCAGCTAGCCTACTGGCTATATTCTTAGTAATGCAACCCAATTTGTGTTTAAGGTTGCATTGCTGCAGAAACACACTGCTAATTGATGCTTAACTTCTTGTCCTTTAGGCAACCCTAGGTTCTTTTCTGTGGATCTGCTTTCTAAACAGTCAGCCTGTGCCATTACAATATTCTATCCCACTTTCAGAATTTTGCATTTGCCTTTGCTGAATTTCATGAGATGCTTTCAGGTTCCTGAGCACATTCTCCCCCTTCTAGTATTTTAATTGGCTGAGCTAGGGACTGCAGCTGTCTCAGTCCAAGGTCAGCCCCTTCACTGGTGCAAGCTGTTGCAAAGCAAGCTAGGAGTGAGGGTATGCCCCTCCATTGCCTTGGAAACTGCTTTTAAGCTGAAGCTGTGCTGCTGGCACCTGTGCTACATTGCAATCATGCAGCATCTACAGTTGTGACTGATCTTGTGCCTTCTTGATCCTGACCCTAGTCCAGAACCTCCAATTTGGCTTTGCACCTCATCAACACAGCACTGGACCAGTCTTGTTACTGTAGACTTTTAAGGTGATCACTGAATCGGAGCTGGAGCTGTTCATTGTGTCCAGACCTGATCCTGACCCAGATTTAATGACTCAGCATTCTAGTTCCTTGTTAATGAGATCTGCCTCTACCTGCCTTGCTGCCAGATAATTTTCTTTGCAGGGGAGACAGTCCCTACTGCTCCCTGGCAGGTTCCTGCCATCCAGTTTCTCTCTCTGTGGAGGTCCCTTCAAATGGCAGCCCAGCCCTCCTCCTTACCAACTGTTTCTGTCAGTGGTACTATTCACAAAACTGAGAATGCACTTCATCCTGTTATTATGGTCTTTATTAAAGACACTGAAAAGCATTTAACCACCTTGATGGCCTGTGCCAGACTCTTATCAGTTTGTCTGGCAGAGGTCCCTGGGAGCATTCTCCCTCATGGAGGTCTGGCACCCTGAGCTCAGGGCCAATTTGAGGATAGTGCAGCTGGGGACCACTCCCCTTCCTCTGGTGGCCTTGGGCAGAGTGGTCCCAGGAAGGCCTTAGCCTCTTAGGAGCAGTTGCTTTAAGCTGCAGCTCAGCTGTTTGCCTGCCAACTCAACTACAGCTCCCATTGTCCTGCAGCCACACCTGTGCCTGGTCATGGGCCCTGCTGATCCAGGCTCAGACCCTGTTCCTGACTTCCTAGATTGATCTTGGCTGTGCTTTACCACTATGGACTTGCCTTGCGATCACTGGGCAATGTCCCATCCTGACTACTTCAGCCAGACCCCACTTGCCTCATTTAGGTACTGTGGTACAGGGTCTTTACCACTAAGGTCCTTGCCTTGCTGCCTCTGTTGGTGCACTCAGCTTCTTGCTCCCCATCCCTTGTGCAGCAGTGGGCTTCCCTGCTGCCTTATAATCACCCCAAATATCCACCCTTGAGGACTGATTATTCCACTAGTGATCAGTTGCCAGGTGCACTTTGAGCTGCTGACCACTGCCAGCTCTGCGTGTACCTTCTGCGTGTACCAGTACTTCTGTCTCCTGTCTAGAAAGACACTATGTGCAGTTTTATCTAAAACTTTGCTAAAGCCAAGATAAAGAGCATTCACTGTTCTCCCCTTATCCATCAAAAGCAATCAGGTCAGGCATGTTTTCCCCTGATAGATCCACACTGACAGTTCTTAATCACCTCCTTCATGTGCTGGAAAATGATTTCCAGGAAAACTTGCTCCACCATTTTCCTGGGGACTGGTATGAAGATGACTGTTCTGGTGTATGATCCTCTTTCTCAACCTTCTTGAAGATGATTGTGACATTTCTATTTTTTAAGTCATCAGGACTTTCGCCTGATCCTGATAACCTATTGTGCTGGTTTTGGCTGTGATCAAGTTAATTTCCTTCATAGTAGCTGGAATGGGGATATGTTTTGGATTTGTGCTAGAAACAATGTTGATAACACAGGGATATTTTAGTTGCTGCCGAGCAGTGCTTACACAGAGCCAAGTCCTTTTCTGCTCTTCACACCACCCCACCAGCGAATGGGCTGGGGGTGCACAAGTAGTTGGAGGGGACACAGCCAGGACAGCTGACCCCAACTGACAAAAGGGATATCCCAAACTGCATGGCATCATACTCGGCATGTAAAGCAGGAGGGAGAAGAAGGAAGGTGAGAATGTAACAGTGTTTTGTCTTCCTGAGTAACTGTTTATTGTGGTGGAGCCCGGCTGTCCTGGCGGACGGCTGAACACCTGCCTGCCAATGGACAGCAGTGAATTAATTCCTCGTTTTGTTTTGCTTGTGTGCAGCTTTTGCTTTAGCTGTTGAACTGTTACCTCAACCTACAAGTTTTCTTACATCTACTCATCCAATTTTCTCCCACACCTCACAGGGGGGAAAGTGATTTAGCAATTGCTGGGGCTTTGTTGCCATTTGGGGTTAAACCATGACACTTTTCAAAGATGGTATCGAGCAGCCCTGTAATATTGGCCAATTTGCTTCTCAGCACTGGATGTATTTCTATGTCCATCTAGCTTAAATTATCATCAGCTCACTCTTCTTCTACTGTGGGTAGTGCTTTGCTCCTGCAGACTCTGCCTTTAGACCCAGGGACCTGGGAGGGACCAGGGGCTGGGAGCAGATCTTGCCAATAATGACTGAGGCAAAGAAAGCACTGAGTACTTCAGCATTTCTATATCCTTTATCACTAGTATCCCAATTTCTTCAGCAATAAGTCCACATTTTTCTTACTCTTCCTTTTATTTTACCTATAAAAGCTCTTGTGACCTTTCAGACCTGTTGTCAATTTGAATCCCAACTGAGCTTTTGCTTTCCCAATTCTTTCCCTGCACATTCTACCAGTGTCTCTCTAATCCTCCATGATAGTTTGTCCCTACTTCCACCTTCTGTACACTTGCTATTTTGCATTTGAAATCAATCAGAGGTTCCCCATTAAGTCAGACTGACTTTCTGCTATATCTGCTTAAGTTCCAGTACACCAGGATGGAGATATTCTTGCATTTGGAGGAGGATATCCTTGAAGATTAATCAGCTTTCCTGTCTCCTTTGGTCTTTAGAGCAGCATCTGGTAGGTTCCTGCCAAGCAAATGCCTGAACAAGCCAAAATCTGCTCTGAGATCAAAGATCTTTATTCTGCTACTTGCCTTCATTAGTTCAGTCAGGATCTTAAATTCCTATCGTCACTTGGTCACTGCAGCCAAAACTTCCATTGATAATTGTATCACCAACTGGGTTTTCCTTACTTGTTAGTAGAAGACTCAGATGACCTTTGTAGTTGATCTCATGTGTTACATGTGTTAAAAGTCTGTCCTCAGTGGACTCCAGAAAACTCTTTGATTGCTTACAATCCACCACGCTACTCTTTCAATAGATATTAAAGTGGTTAAAAACCCCCACATGGGAACCTGGGCCTGTAATTTTGAGGCTTCTTCCTGTTGCTCAAAGAAAGCTTTGTCCACCTCCTATTTTTGTTGAGACAGTTTGCAATAGACAGTTTTCACAGCTTTCTGTTAACTTCCTCTGTGATCCTGTTAGATGAGATTTGATTTGTTATGTTTTCCATACCAGTGCTCTGTACATTCAAGACTTTTCTCTGTGTTGTATAAAGTGCCTCCTCCTTTCTCACAGCCTGTGATTCCTAAATATTCTGCATCCATCCATAGCAGTGTTCCAGCTATATGAGCTATCTCACTGCACCACTATGATTCCAGTGAGGTCATAAGTCTTTGACCTTAGCTATGTGACTGCATATGGACTTCTAATTCCTTTTCATTTCCAGTTTGAAGTTGAAAGGTTTCCCATTCCACTGAATATGCAGTTGTGCTGCTTTCTCAGGGGAAGAGTGAACCTGCTCTATTATACTGTCCAACAGGCCCTTCTTCTCTGTCCTCCTTTCTTTGCCTACTCCAAGCTTTGGCCTTTATCCCCTGACAAGTGTAATCTGAAGCTATCCTCATGAGTTGAGCATGTTAACAAAGAAGCCACATTTTGACTGATAGAAGCTATTTCCCTGCAGTTGTCTTCATTCCTCAAAGACATTCCTGTGGTCATAGAAACCAAAACACTGCTTACAAAATCAGCTGTTCAGCCAACTGCTGATCCATAGCGTATTTCCACTCCTACCCTAGACTATCTGGGCTCCTGTGCTCTTCCACTTAGGTCACAAAAACCTGCAGTCTCTCCAATGCTGGTGCTCACAAGGGTGATAGTTATTATGGTCTGAGGGCTGGGCAAGCCTTGGCAATCTCTTTGCAACATCTTAGATCCAAGCCCCTGCAAACAAACCTCCAAATATGGCAAGCTTTATCAGCTGCTTGGTGGCTCTGTCACCTGTAGAAAGCAGGTTACCACTGCTGCTACTTAGTGCCTCTTAATCTCAGATTTTTAGCCTATGGATCACTTGGAACCCCTGATGGAACTTACTCTTTTTACCCTGTTGCAAGTGTCCCTCAGTTGTATGTGTGTAGTAATAGAAGAATCCTTCACTCAGTTGGTGAAAGTGACAAGCATCTCCAGCCACCACTCACTCAAATGTAGCTTCTGGATGACCTCTGATAAATCTTCACCAAGAACTTGTAGATTTCTTCCCATTCACTCCCTCCAACTCTGTGCCTGTTCGACTTCCTTGGCATTTTCACCTGGTGCCTCAATGATTTGAGCAGAGCCTCATATAGATGAATACACCCTCACTTCCAGCAGAGTCTTGGGGAGAAGCAACAGGATCTTTCTGCAGCCTGAGACCCAAGTGGTTAAGTCTTCTTTAAGAGCTTCATCTCAGTGAAGACTTCTGTGCCAGGAGCAGTCAGTCTGGCTGCTGCTGGGGAGCATGTGTTGTGACATGCCAGCATCGACAGCTGTGCTGACTCTTGCAGTCCTGTGCAGTCTCAGAAAGAGACTGTAAACTCCTTTGTTTCTCCCCTGGTGTGAACTGCTTTGCTGGCTGTGGAGTTCCTGGTTTTACACCATTTGGGGCATTCCCTGGCATTGGCACTCCCTAGGAGTTGGTCATATAAGATGATCAGTACAACCCTATTTCCCTTCTGCACAAACAAGATTATCTGCTTGGCAGGCAACTTCTAATACTGTTTTTTGGCTGGTGGCCATGATACATTTACTGTGCCAGTTTTTTGTAAATTATTTCTACATGTAGATGAAGGGGAAAAAAAAAACCACCAAACGTTTTGGGTGTTATATGTTTGTCCATGAAACTTGTGCATTAGAGGAAGAAGTTTTGAAAACTTCTTCAGCAGATACCTCCATAGCTAAAGTTCTTGAAAGGATTTCATCAGTACTCTTCAGTCTATAGCTAGTTTCCCTAGGGTCCTCTCTGTCATAGAAAGGACAGTTAGACAGTTAAAAGGTTGGTAAGGTAAACTGAGCTTCACTGAATATATATGCATGCTTTTGTAGTGTGACCAATTTATTCTCATTTTCACTTATATAAAATTTTCTTAATAAAATTATAGATTTTCATCAATCTTTTTACAAATATACAGATGTTTTGTATGTGAAAGTCCATCAATAAGATTTATTTACCAAGACCTAGTGATGTTAAAAAGTCCCCAGGAAAAACATACTTTCAAAAATGTGTCTCATAAGGGCTGTAAAAGTTATTGCAAGATATTCTAATGTATCATTTGAAAATTAGTAGGTGATCAAACAATTACACTGTCATAGCATGTAAGCACAAGGGAGCAGTTGTAATTGCACAGCAAAACTTAACTTTGGAATTTCTGGGCTTTAGAATTTCTTTCCTACAGCTTTTTTTATTTTTCTTGAGGAAATGGAAGGTAGCTTTTAAGAATACATTAATACAACTTATTCTACATTAAACTTCATCAGCTGTTGTTTGTTTGGTTGGAGTTTTTTTTTTCTTACACTGAAATAACTTAAATCTACTTCTGTTTATACTAATATGGTGCAATATAGTAATAGGCTATTTTCCCTATAGGTTGTAGAGACCAGGCAGCTAATAACTAAGTTGCAATGTTTGAACAGTGTTAATGTTTATATTTGATCAGAACTGTCAGTCTTGCTGTGCCTTGTACACATTGCATCTCAAAGGTTTGCATGTTTAAAAAAAGGACTTACAGAGACTCACAGCTTTGATTCATTTTGTTGGATAGCTACAGCACTTTTACTAACCTCCACAGAGTTCAATTACTTGCAGTTTCCAACGTTAGGTAGACACATCAATGCTATCTTTAATTTCTTTATAGATAGTTTACAAGGCATTTGGGTTTGATGTAGGTGTGAAGGAAACAAGACACTCTTTACTTCAGCTTTTAACTTCAGTGTTGAGTATGGATAAAGGTTAGATAGAAAATTTCCCCTTTCACAAAGTTTATCTATCTTCACTGCTTTGCAGAAAAGCCCAACAGATCTTATTATAGTATCATATTTCCAATTTATTTTTTTTTAAGCTTTAAAGATTTTTCAAAATTTACTTGTTCATGGCAGCTTTCATTGCACGTTACGCTATCTCTGAGAGCTGTTATCACTATAAATGGGCTGTCTAACCTGTATCTTTGTATTTTCAACAGAGGTAAGCAAAATTAAAAGGTATCTTGCCCTCCACTCTGCTCTTGTGAGACCCCACCTGGAGTACGATGTCCAGCTCTGGGGTCCCCAGCTCAAGAAGAATCATGTTGGAGCGAGGCCAGAGGAGGCTACAAAGATGATCAGAGGGCTGGAGCACCATTCCTATGAAGACACGCTGAGAGTTTTGAGGGTTCAGCCTGGATAAGAGAAGGCTCTGGGGAGACCTTCAAGCAGCCTTCCAGTACCTGAAGGGGGTGTACAAGAAATCTGGTGAGGGCCTTTTTACAAGGTCATGTAGAGATAGGTCAAGGGGAATGGCTTTAAGCCAGAAAAGGATAGGTTTAGATTAGATATAAGGAAGACGTTCTTTACTGTGCAGGTGGTGAGGCACTGGCACAGGTTTCCCAGAGAAGCTGTGGGTGCCACGTCCCTGGCAGTGTTCAAAGCCAGGTTGGACAGGGCTTTGAGCAACCTGGTCTAGTGTGAGGTGTGCCTGCCCATGGCAGGATGTTGGGACTAGATGAGCTTTAAGGTCCCCCCCAAGCCAAACCAGTCTGTGATCCTATGATTCTATGCCTCTTTTTTAATCAAGAATTTTGTTACTATTTGTCTTTAAGATGCTTGAAATATTTAAAGTCTGTTCACTACTTACTAGAGAGTACTGTGCTTGCTCATATTCTGGAGGGGTGCTCATTTGTAGTTATTCATACCTTCCTGAAATCAAGTTTTATCAAGCTCCATCTGGGAAAGCTCTATTTTCAAACATAGTTCTGCTTGTGAATGGTTTGCAGTATTGATTGAACTTTTATTCTTGCATTTAAAACCAAAAATAGAGTCATTACCTTATAAGCTTCTAGATAAATGTTTTTTCATCAAAACTGGTAAAAATCCACTTTAGCTCACTGGCAATTTAAGATAGTCTGATAAACTTTTACATTTACTGTCTGTTTGCTCTCCCTCCTGCTATTATACCTCCCAGAATATAATTTTGTTTCAGCATCCATTTTAATTCTGAACACAAGTAATAATGCATAATGAGACAGGTAGTTTTATATAGCTTTGGGGTTTTTTTTCCCCTGTGTATTTGCAGAAATGGCCTGATTGACCAGGTCCACTGACAGGTTTTGTGTTGTTCTCTGCCTGTTACTAACTCTAGTTATTACAGCAGTATGGTTTGGATTATCTGTGGGCTCTGTCTCTCTGTAAGGAAAAGAAATGGCCTAACAAAGCCTGCCTTGGAAGATCTAAATGAGGTATGCCTCTTTCTCTGTGTTTTATCTTGTGGATTGGGGTTTTTTGTTTGTTTGGTTTTTTTGATTCAGCTACCCCTGTATGTGACTGCCTCCAGAGGTAGCAAGTGTTGTCATATCCTGTATGAAGAACAACCTAGAGCTAATATAAAAAGGTGACTAGGGAGTGTGTTTGAGTAATAACTTAAATTGGGGCTGCACAGTGAGCAAGCATCTCTATTCATTGTGAAGTTCTCTTCAGTGGCTCTGGAGCCCTCCTTCCTTGGGAGCTTCCTTCTCTTCGAATTGAAAAGTCAAGATCTCTCTTTTTTTTTTTTTTTTTTTTTTTTTTTTTTTGTTTCCCATCCATTGCACTTTTTTTTCTGTGTGAAGGTCCAGCAGAAAGGATTTTCCCACTACTTTATCATTCCAGCCTGGTGACTGAGGCAGTATCCTTGCAACTGTGAAACAAATGGTTCAAAACCATTCAGATAAAGAGATTTACATGTAGTGCTAAGCAGATTATTAGTAGCACAGCTGTCTGCAAAGGATGTAAAAAACATTTTCTATTGCATCCTCTTTGGCCTCTGATGTAAAATTAGCTCAGTCTATTTTACGTGTTTATGACAGGATGAGTCTTCAAAGTGCCAGCTCATAGATTGGACTCATTCTGATATTTAGATGGTGTTAACTTTGGTGTCACATAGAGCTATAAGTTTTAATATAAGGCTTAGATGTGCAGCAGGTGAAGCTGAAACATTGATCTCAGAGCCAGAAAATGGTCCCTTGCTCATTTTATGACACAGTACATAAAATAGATAAACTGGATGTACAGTATATTGTACAGAGTACAAATAACCCATTTCCTAAGAAAATGGCATCACAGTTTAAAGTGTTCATCAGTTTCAGGAACTTGATATATGCAAAAGGTCCAGCTATTGCCAGATAATCCAAACAATGAAGCTTTTTTTTTTTTTTTTACTTTTAATCATTCTTCATGAAATAATTTGCAAGATGTGATTTTGCAGGTTGCCTAAAGAATTGAAATTTCTGCTTGTTCTTCTTATGCTACATGCTGAGTTCCTGGTTTAATAGAGCCGCAAGTTTGTTCATTACTTTTCATTCAAGATTGCTTTTCTTGTTTCTTAGTTCCTGGAGACAAAAGCAATTCCTGAACTCATACTGGTTCCTCCTATACAGGTTTTAATGAAAGCGTTCAGTTTAGATTCTCCAGTGCAGCTGGTTTACCCTTAAATTAGTGTATCCCTTCCTTGTTTTCTTTTCCTAAGCCTTATTCTCAAGTGTCATTGGCAGTCATACCATAAAAGCTTATATACGACCTGGACCTAATGGAAACCCACTGGTGGTGTTGTGCAACTTGTCACCTAAGTATTCTTATTTATTCCTAATAGTGATCCTGTAACTCTTTATATTATAAGAGGCTAACATATCTGTTTGTTAGGTTAGTATGAACATGGATGGGTTTTCTTCTTTAATCCATCTTGAAAAAGCAAGTAAATTCTGATAAAAATGTCAAAAAGGACACCCCTCTACTCTTACCCTCCCCCAACTTTAATATGTCTTCCATTAACAGTTCGATTCTTAATTCATATGAGTCCTCATTTCAATGGGATGCCACTGAAATCAGTGTCATAACATGTATTGCTGGGGATAAGAAGCTGATCCAAGATTTTTTTTTACAATAATCTGATAATACAAATGTAATTAGGTGCTAAGAAATCTTGAGATGTCTCCAGTGTAAGCATTAAACCTTGATCACTTCTGTTTTCAGTTAGGAGCACAAATATATTCCTGGGCAGTGTTTTGAACTTAGGTAGCTCATTGACATGAAAAAGTAAAGTAGGATTGAAAAGTCATTAACATTTCTCTGAGTGACACTAGAGTGGATATTCTCAGGCCACATCATTTATAACAGGAAGAAAATTGTACTATCACCTGCAGCACCAGGAGCAGAACAACAGTCCCTTTTCACCTCTCCACATCACAAACGCCAGTAATACATATTGCTTCTTATTAAATGTCAATGCTATCAGGATAAATTTTAACAAAATAGAAAATCTGTAGGTGACACTGTCCGTTTTCTTTCATCTGGTACTATACTAAATAAGTAATGAATGCATTTATTTATTGACTCATTAAGCTACTTCAGCATGTCTAGCAGAGTGTAAATGTTTCAGAGAAAAATGGTAAGTTACACTTGGACAGTAAGCTTGGAATTGCTTATACAGAAAACTCAATATACTCAAAATATTTATTTATGGACACAGACTTTTTAAAATATTATTTGTAATTTCTTCAACACAGATATTAACTTCCTCCAGACTAAGCTTCCAAAAGATCAGATTTAGAGTAGAATTATCTGAAATGAATGATATATTTCCCTCAATGAGAAAATAGAAAAATAAGGAAATGAGTTAAGCCAACATTCGCATCCTAAAAATATGAATCTTCAAGTACTAGCCCATAACTATGTATTTGGTGCATACCCAGAAAAGTTCCTATCTTTGATTCCAACTTTGTAAGCCTATATTTGAAAATAACTTGCCATTAGCTATAATAAACCTGTCAGAAATTTATTGTCTACACCTAACATACAAAGGAATAGCAGAAAACATATCCGATTTGTCTCTTTTTTAATAGAGCTTCTAATATTTCATGCATACAGACTTCCAGGGTTACCTTGTGTACACATAAGGGATGGGATCTGTCTAGTCTGATTTTAGATATCTAAATCTTATTCAGCCAAGGATTCAGTCTGACAAGCGTTTATTTGGCTGACAGTGATGGCTGAAATAGGACCTAGCTTCACTGAATGCTGTTCCCTCCATACTGTCTACCAAATTACACAATGAAATCTGTTAGTAGGTCAGTTATGACTGCTGTTAAGTTGAAACTACCACTGAAATCAAGATTCGTTAAATGACTCATTTGTGCCCAGGGTCAGGGTTTAAGGAGGAGAGGAAATAACAGTGGTGGAAAAGAATCAAGTTAGGGTTCACCTGAGATATCTTAACCTATCAAAGCATATGGAACAAACCAGGGTGCTTCCAAGGATGCAGAGGATGATAGCTTTATCATGTCTGAATGATCGTAGGCATTGGGGCAGGGAGATTCCTGATGACTGGAGAGAAGCAAATGTCCTGTCATCAAAAATGCCAAGAGCCACAATCTAAAGAACTTCAGGCTGTTCCCTGAGAGAATCATGAAGACATTTCTGGATGCATGGATTAAAATGAGGCAATTCAGAATAGTCATCATGGACTAGCTGTGGGTAAATCCTTGGGCAACTTGCTCTGACTTCAGTGTTGACTCTGATATGAGCAGGAGGTTGGATCTGAGACTCTTCACTTCAGCCTGAATGATTCTTTGTCTTAATGATGGTAACTGTAGTTGAGCAGAGGAGGGTGATGAATGGGAATAGTAGCTTTCAGCTGTGGGATTATGATACTTCACACTGATCCTATTTGCATGAACAAAATAAGGAAGCATTTCAAGAAATCACGAGATTTACAGGAATTTTGTGTTAGCTTGATACTCATGAAGATTTAAGTAATGTTAGTTTAGTGAGTGGTTTCCAATAAATACTTTTTCTATATTCATACCTTAGGAAATGGATCCAGTGAAAAACTACACTGTGTGTTGACATCTGTATGCTTTTGTTTGACTGTTTTTAATGTACTTCAAGGCAGTTGCAAAATTTCCACTTGCAAGCTAAATTAGCTACGTTATTAAAATTTACAAAGGATAAGGCAAAGGTCAACATTTTTGAAAGATTATGTTACAATTATGTGGTAGCTTTTGACAACAATTATGCTGCAGTTGCTGTGCTTACAATGGGCAATTTTGTTTTTCTGTGAATTCATTTCCATAAGGACAAAAATAGATCAGATAAGGTATCAGAACAGCTATTTATGAAATAGAAAGTTTTATAACTGGGAAGAATACACGGATGTCGTCCAGGAAGACAGGGAGCAGGTTAGGAAACCAAGGCCCACTTAGAATTAAACTTGGCTAGGGATGTGAAAAATAACAGGAAGGGATTCTGTAGGTACACTGCAAATAAAAGACAGAACAGGGACAACGTGGGCCCTCTCCAGAAGCTGTCAGGAGAACTGGCTACCCTGGATTTGGAGAAGGCTGTGGTTCTTAATGACTTCTTTGCCTTAGTCTTTCCGGGGAAATGCTCTGACCACACCACCCAAGTCTTGGAGAGCAGATGCAGGGACTGTGAGAATGAAGACCCTGTGCCCACTGTAGGAGAGGATCAGGTTCGAGACCATCTTAAGAACCTGAACATACACAAGTCCATCGGATCTCAAGAAATTCATCAGTGGGTCATGAAGGAGTTGGCAAATGAAGTTGCTAAGCCACTGTCCATCTTATTTGAAAAATCATAGCAGTCAGGTGAAGTTCCCAATAACTGGAAAAAGGGAAATAAAACCCCCATTTTCAAGAAGGAGAAAATGGATGAACTGGGAAACTAAAGACCGGTCAGTCTCACCTCTATGCCTGGCAAAATCTTGGAGCAGATTCTTCTGGAAGGCATGCTGTGGCACATGAAAAACAAGAAGGTGCTTGGTGACAGCCAGCATGGCTTCACTAAGGGGAAATCCTGCCTGGCCAATATGGTGGCCTTCTATGATGGGGCTATGAAACTGATGGACATGGGTAGAGCAGTTGATGTCATTTACCTGGACTTGTGCAAAGCGATCGACACTGTCCCAGAAGACATCCTTGTCTCTAAATTGGAGAGACATCAATTTGATAGGTAGACCACTCTGTGGATAAAGAACTGGCTGGATGGCCACATGAAAGAGTTGTGCTCAATGGCTCAATGTCCAGCTGGAGACCAGTAATGAGTGGTGTCCATCAGGGATCGGTGTTGGGACCGGTCTTTTTCAAAATCTTTGTCGGTGATATAGATGTTGGGATTGAGTGCACCTGATTAAGTTTGCTGATGACACCAAGCTGGGTGTTTTGGTTGATATGCTGGAGGGAAGGAATGCCATCCAGAGGGACACTGACACACTTGTGAGGTGGGCTGATGCCAACCTGAT
>JANRGW010013103.1:0-16766 GCA_024733675.1 Psilopsiagon aymara
CTGAAAGTCAAAAACACAGCACTGCACCAGCTACCGAGAAGGGGAAAAATGACTGCTACTGCTGAACCCAGGACAGTGATATATATGAAGTGATCAGACATAATTTGCATGAAGTCACAAAGCTGACTGTGCACAAACTTAGCAGCTGATTCCTGAAAAAATATTGATCAGTTCAGCAGCAAAGCACATCATTTGTGTTCTAAGTTTCTGTGATATTTGCCAGAGGACTCTGACAGCTGCAGGTGACATACTGTATTACTGTTCTTATGTTTCAAGAATGAAATAATGGAACAGTACCAGTAATTCATGAAATTGGAACACAAACTTCGAATAATGCTTGTAATGCATTTCATGGAATGGAGTAAGCAACACTATAATTTATGGGTGTAACCCTTATAATAGTCAGGAAGAGGGGAGTATGAGATATTAAACTTCAGATCAAGGAATAACTGTAACATCCCATATACATCTAGCAAGTATTCTACTGTGCTTTTGTTTCTCATGGAACTTGCATGAGTACCCAGATTAAAAGCTTTAAAGATGAAAGTGTTTATGAAGGCAAAAATTAATTAAAAGTATGAGTTGATGTTGTATATGAACAGAACTGAACTCTGCTAGAAATAATTTAAGAAATTCTAACTATAGCTTAATGAATATAATAGCAAACATGACATGCTTTGATGGACAAATAAAAAGTTAGTGCTATGAATGTGTAACATTAAGGTTTCCAGTTGTGTGACTTCCATTTCTGAAATAGAGTGCTCACCAGAGCACCTGAGTGACAGGACAGTACCTAATTATGGTTTATTTCTTTCCCTGCATTTTGATTCTGGAATGAAGTATGATGTTGTATGATTTTTGCGATAGTTACAACTATATTTGTTAAATTAACAAATTTACATATGAAGGCAAAGCTAACTATGCATTAATTACCTTTAGTTGTAAAAAAAAATAAAAATTTCACCATGACAACTAGGCATAGATCGTAAAATGAAAATATAGAGTAAGATGCTTGCTTTTCTGATGGAATGGGCAAGAATAAAAAAGTGTAATGTTACATATTCATCTTTCAAGGAGTCATAATGTTATACTGGAAGTATAAATTTGAAAGTCTATACTTGCCCTAGATAACTTTTGTTATCTAGATAACCTGCCTAGAGTAACTTTTGTGTATCTCTGAGGTTAGCAAAAATGTCATTACTACAGATTAAATTACACCATTTGAATCAGATCATTAAGGAGTAGGTTAAAAAAAAAAAAAGTTCAAAATAGTCTGTTATGCTGACTCAATACAGGAGAGGAGGTTTTTTGGAGCTGGTCATGTTCTCTATGTGGAATTTTACATGGTGTCCTGTATACATAAGGGGATAAATTCTGAGGTCTCTGGTAATCTGCAGATTTCCAATACTTCGTGCTCCTTTGTAAACTTGCCTGAAAACCTCGGTTTAAAAAAGTGGCAGACAATGTAAATTGCACGGTAAGAGGAGAGATACTTGATACTCTGATATTGAACACTCTGGATGCCATTCAGAGGGACCTTGACATGCTTGAGAGGCGGCCAATGCCAGCCTCAGGAAGTTCAACAGTGCGAAGTGCAAGGTCCTACACCTGGGTTGGGCAATCCCAAGCGCAGCTACAGGTTGAGAGGAGAATTCAGAGGAGCCTGAGAAGGACTTGGGGTTTGTTGGTCTATGAGAAAATGAATATGAGCCACCTCCAGTGTGAGCTTGAGCCCAGAAACCACCCTTTTCCTAGGCTGCATCAAAAGGAGCTTGACCAGCAGGTCAAAGGAGGTGATCCTGCCCTCTGCTCTGCTCTAAAGTGACTCCTCTTGGAGCACCATGTGCAGTTCTGATGGCCTCAACATAAGGACATGGAACTGTTGGAACAAGTCCAGAGGAGGCCATGAGGATGACAAGGGGCTGGAGCACCTCCCATATGAAGACAGGCTGACAAAGTTGGGGCTGCTCAGCCTGGAGAAGAGAACCTGCATGGAGACTGCAGAACAACTTCCAGTGTCTAAAAGGAGCTACAAGGCCGCTACAGAGGGACTCTTCATCAGGAACTGTAGCGATAGGACAAGGGGTGATGGGTTTAAACTTAAACAGGGAAATTTCAGGTTAGATGTAAGGAAGAACCTCTTTGCTGTGTGGGTGGTGAGGCACTGGAACAGATTGCCCGAAGAAGTGGTAAATGCTCCATTTCTGCCAGTGTTCAAGGCCAGGTTGGGCAGAGTCTTAGGTGACATGGTTCAGTGTGAGATGGCCCCACCCATGGCAGGGTGGTTGGAACTGGATGATCTTCAGGTCTTTCTGAACCCTATTATATGATTCTATGATTGTATACTGTTAGTAGTGATGTCACTTCACACATAAGTTAGCACATCTGTGTTCATAATCAACAGTGAAACTTACAAACTCTAAGTCTGATGGTAAAGCTGCAAGCTTTAGTAATCCTTTTGTGGATTTTCTAAGGCAAAAGACATTGGCAGTGATGACAAGTAGGGAAAAAACCTGATGCTTCATTCTCTAAGAGGAATTTCAGCAATAAGATCTGTGGTAAAGGCTACCATTAGGTTTTGACTAACCTGATTAAGAATGCTGTTTACAATTTTGTGTGGCTGGAAAGCTTTCTTCTGCATCTCCAAGTACTTGGAGGACTACTTGATAAACAATTGATGCTCATGTTCTGTTAGCATTATAATTGAACACAGTGAATGATACTTTTTGTTTTGATACAGTTCAGATCCAAATCACTGATCTTGAGATGAAATCCCATAGTCTGAGCTGTGTGGCTTGCCCTCTTTGAACTCTGTACAAGTGAAGTAGGTTCTTGACTCTTTCTTTCCCTGTTGGTAAATACTGATAAAACGGGTATTTCTTAACTGAATAATAATGTGTCTTGAATGATTGTAACACTGAATGATCCCAAAGAGACTTAATGTTTCTTTGAATACAAACTGAATCAGGCAACACATCAGCCTTTTTGAATGTGTACTTCTCAGAAGCACAAAAGGAGTGGTGAGCAGATGACAGAAGACAGATGTAAAGTTAAGGAAGATTACTTAACTAGAAAATGTGCTGTAACATTCATTATTTATGCAGAAATTGAATTTTTCTGGTCTTTAGTCTTGAATGCTAGGTTTTTAAGGTGATTTCCAGATTTTACAGACTGTATTTCAAGAGTTTAAAGTTCACTGAATAATGCTTTATTAATACATGGAAATAACAAATAACTAAATTAAACACCAACAAACAGGCTGGGGTTCATTTGTGCAATTAAATGGTATGCCTGAAGTTCCCACTTAATCAATTTAGTCATGAGTCTTACGCAGTCTGAAAGCTTCCCAATTTGATTTAAATGATTGATGTTGATTATTCCATTTTGAGATGTTTTTATCTGGGATTTTTTATCTAGATGCTGAAATGAATGGCACAACTATTACAGCAGCTGTATTGGTTACTTTCTTTTAATTTATATATTGGTGTGGGTTTTTTTATCTGAGACTCAAACATGTATTTTGAAGGTCTAATTTACATTTGCATTCTACAAACTGGAACTGTCTTTTCTGTTAAGGGGATGTAATTTCAAGTGTGCAATGAGAAGCCTTGTGAGCTGAATATGATGCAAGGCTTAGACTTTAAAAAAAAATATTGTATAAGATTTAATTACAATAAATTTTCCCTGAGGAAAACCTAAGATTAATGTTTGACTCCATGCACAGCATCTTTGTATTTTTAATATACTTAAGTCTAAAGCTAAAAAATGTCCCTTTTATTTTTAAATAAATGAATTAGGCATCTGTCTAAAAAAATACAGTATAAAATGAACTGTATGTCTTTAACCCAACAGTGGATGAAATTGCAGTCAAGTGAATTAATCAATTACCCAGCACTGATTATTGCTAAATAAAGCTATCTGTTCCTTGCAAACAAAACCCCCAAGAACAATAGCTCCATTCTTCCCCGGGACAGTTGTAAGAATGGCACTTATATTATAGTCTGAGATAGAGTAATCCACTTCCAGGAATCTTGTGGAATTCTGGCTAAAATCGAGGATGGGTTAGAGGGGTCTCTTTTTGTGGATTCTTTGTTTTGTCTTTTTAAACCATCTAGTTTTAAAAGCACAAGTAAAGCCAATTATGTATTTGACTATTCCACTGAAAATCAGTCCTTACTTCTGCAATTTCCAGAGTGATGGTAGCCATATGAACTCTTAATTATCATAGCGACCTGAATCCTGCAATCCATATGTGTCTGTTAATTTGTACAGATAAAGTTCCAGCAATTTTCTGTCGCTGTTTATTACGAAAAAGCAGCTATGGTTGGAGGATAGTAACTGAAGAACATTCCTACAGTACTTTAAGGAGTGTCTATGATTAGAAAGGAAATAAATTAATTCCAAATTGCTAGTGTATGGAGAAGTAAGAGAGCCCTTTTGAGAGTTGGAGGAGGTGAACCTTGTATTGCTACAAGGTCCTACCAAGTTTTGCTATTGTTTTGGGAACAGTAGCTGTCTTAGGGAAAGTGCTTTTTTCAGGTTTACTCTGTGTTGTACCCTGCGAACATGTGGCAAGCCAGAGCACAGCTCTGACTAGTACATCAGAGCTATGTGATTCTGGATAAAAAAAAAGACAGTGAGCTCAGATAGCAGCGAGTTCAGATGGCAGCTTTCTCCAGTGGCTCCCTTTCTGTGAGAGCCAGATTTAAATTGGGTTGGGTTTGGGTTTTTATTCCCAAGCTCTGTTGTGCATCACTGGTTATCATAAACATTTTTTTTCTCCCTAGATCAAGACCAGTCTCATCCAAAGGGTTGCTTCAGTTCTTACACATCTGAAGCTGTCTGTTCTGGCTTGTTAGAAAGGGTGATGGTATATTTCACCTCTTCACATAAATGTTACTTATTTACAGACTGGACGCTGTTCATCATATTCCTTCAAGTACTTGCAGAATGGTTAGCATTATGATAGTTTTACTCTTTTATTAAACTGCTCCAACACAAACAAACCACAAAATACTTTGTGCTGTATACCGAAGAGTCTTGCAATACATATGGGTATAAAGCAAACAGGGTATGTTTTGTTCCTCCTTTAAGTCATGTAGACTTGTGATAGATCTATATACAGGGCAAACAGAACAGTTGCAAATAGGCCTCCAACTTATGGGGAAAAGTATGAGGGAGACGCTTCATTTAGGACATATAAACTGTATTGACTTCATTATATGCAATAGCTGTGGTATGTCAGCCATGTACTTTTGAAGCTTTGTGTTTAGAGGAATTGCTATGAAGAAGAAATTGAGGGCAAACAATCAAAATCTACTACTATTACAGTTAATGTGTGATATGATAGCTGCACGAAGAAGCCATTGTGTAGCATATCTATTCTGGATCCAGTAAGAATCTTCATTCCAGTCCTGCATAAATATGAAAATCAATTTGGACTCCTTAAAAGCAAAGACACTGGTCAATTGCATATGTTAAGCTGTGTCTGAAGCAAATTGGGGAGATAATTAATATCTGATGTAGTTTAATTTTATGAATGAGAATTTTATTTTTGCATACTCTACTAGCATATTCTTCAAGATCTCTTCCTGTTGCCACCCATAGAATTAGAGTACCCTTCTCAAAACTCTCTTGTTCATCCTTCCGACCCTATAATTGTGTTCTGTGATCTTGTCACAGAGTGAAGCTGGTGCTGTGCGGAGCAATCTTGAGTGATTATGTAATTAAAAATACATAATAAAACACATAAGCAAAGGAACAGAATTAAGGCTTCTCTTAAATGTCTAACCCAATTCTTTCCTAACCACCCTGTACAACTTCTACATTTTCAAAAGTAGTGTTCAAATTCTTTCTTTTCCGAGCTTAATGTCATTTATCAACAGAAGAGTTTAAGCTTTCAGTAGTAGATAATGGCTCTTTAATGTGGTATAGGCATTAACTACATTATAAAGCAGAAACAGAAAACTGATAGCTCTGTCTTGTTCTCCATCAAATATATCTAATAAATAAATGATCTAATGGTTTCTGTCTGCAAAGGCAGCTCCTTCTATAAGCAAATACTTAATGGATATTTTGAGAGACAATGTAAGTAAAACTGAGATTCAAGTAAGTAATATTTAGCATATATTACTCTGTTGCCAAGTCCCATAAACTCTCTAGTCCCATTTAGCAAAAAGATGTTATGACGACAAAATTGTTGCTAGTGAAAATCAAAATATTTTCTTTTTTTTTTTAAAGAAATGTTCATAGGTAAAAAATCATGGGAGACAAAACTGTGACCTGGCCAAATGGAATTCCTTTGCCTTCCTTGCTCCTAGAGAGAAGAGTGGGTCAAGGGTAGTACCACCATTACGTGATGCATTTTGAATAGTAACTAAAAGAACTTTATTTTGTTGCTGAAAATGTTCCTCATACATTTTTGTGTCTAAAGAAAGGCAGCACAAAAAGCCTGTGCTAAATCTGAGTACTGTTCCAGACACAGAAAATGATCTTAAAAATTGCAATGTTCAGTTACAGTGGAAACTGTTAGGAAGGATGGAAATGTGTAATATACATCCATAGGTAGACTAAGACATCCACATACTTGATTAAATACAGTAAAGTTAGGAGCCAAACCTCTGTTTGGCACAGTGCAGTGTTCCACTGCATAGAATACAGCAGAAAATTTTTGCCTATTGGACCACTTTATATTTAAAAAAATAGCATGTCAAGGGGGTGATGCAGATGAATAGGAGTGAACCAATGCTAGAAAGTTATTTCTGCAATGGCAGTAAGGGCAGATGGAGAATCCATGGCACTTAACTCAGAATAGTGTATAATTGCAGAACTGCACCAGATCACTATCCAACAGCAAGTTTCAATATTTTTTGCCAGGTACTAAACCCTAGGATATTCTTATCCTTGAGATTAGAAGCTGTTTTTCACCCCCTCATAAATATAGCCCTCATTTGCATTATCATCTAGATCGCTAAATGTCATTTTTTACATATGAATTTATTAAATGTCAGTTGAACGTGGTAATTTGAATAGTTATTTTCTTCTACCATTATTCTGTTGCCACTTTCCTATTATTAAGAACATTTTAACTGCTGATTGCTTATATTACAGATTGGAACCTTTGTTTGTCTATGCTAAAACCAAGTTGGGTTTTCTTTTTTTTTGTATGGCCTGATTTTTCTTCTCCTCCATTATAAGCCAATGCAGACAATGAAATATAATTGCAAAATGATAGTGAAAATTCTGGTTTGTGGAGAGCCATTTTGTCTTATGCTGAAGATTTCTTCTTTCTTTCCACCTCAAGCTGGATCTTGGCATCATTGTGATTTCTCTTTGGTTTGTCCCATCAGAAGTTTTCCAGAAGAGTCAATTAATTGCAGCTACAAGTGTCACTAACAAATTATCAATCTTCTGTGAAATCTGATTCTCTAATTAATGTTGTAGCATGTGTGCATTAATCTGTCTGCTACTTCTGCTCTCTAATGAGACAGATACTTACAATGCTTTCTTAAGAAATAATAATAAACTGACTGGCTCTGCATGATGTTATCAGCTAACAAATAAGATAGTGGTGGCTTTTGTAAACACCCCGGTCCTTCAACTCTTTTCATCAGTCATTTTACTAATCATTCCTTCTAACCAAATACTGGCATTTAATATGTATATGAAATTCAGCAATTACTCATCTTTGATTAAACCAGCAAGACAATATGACTTGAAAATACCTTTTCTTTAATTGTTACTTAAAAACCAGTGTATATACATAGTAATAGAGCAGGATACTCTGCAAATTCAGTATTAGGACCGTGTGATACACAATGTTCTGTTTGTAGTGACATCTAGTGGTGTCGCATTCTTCTTACTAAATGGAACAGCCCAAAACTAACATTCTATAACATAATAAGAATGAATGTTGCATTAAAACAACAAATAATAAGTAATGAATTTAGATCTATTCGTTAATTTGCAGTACATGTGTCTTGAAAGGCATTTGTAAAAGAGCACTTGTATGATGTACATTACACCAAAATCATGCACATATTTATATCAACAATTTTTCTCAAAATAAAACATACCATAGGACAGTAGTAGCACTTCTTGAGAATGCAGGTGAAAGACATGGTCTTTTTTGAAATAATGATAGTGATAGTTAAGTACATATAAGTACCTCTTGTATGGGCAAATGGAATTACATGAAACTACCAAAAAATTAATTGCTCTTCATTCCCTCTATACTGTCATTAAGATGCTGTGATTCCACATTCAAACTTGATTTTTGAATGCATTGATTTGAGGACAAATATCCATGTAGGGATAAGCTGATTGCAGTAGCCTAGTCCCAGGCAACTGAAGGCCACAGCTCATGAACATGTTGCAATGTCAGGAGCAGGTTTTGGCAACTAAAATGATTTAATGTTCATTTAGTCTGAGTGTTGGCCGGTGGAGATGTGATCAGAAACAAACACTCAAGAAAGTGCCGCACATAGAAGAGTTTTCCCTGATTTACCCAGGCAAACAGCTTATTCAAAATGATGCAGCCAGCCTTCTGCAATTATTCCTTTGAAAGATTGTTTTGTGCCTTCCCTTCCGCTCCCCACAGCTTTTGTTTTTTTGGTATGCTGAAAACTGATGCATGTTTCTCTATGCAGATTAGAAAAGTAAGAACCCACATTACAAATAACATCTTTTCTGTCACCACAAAAACCCCTACAATGCCTTTCTAGAAAACGAAGTATGTTCATGAATCTTTTTCCCAGTATCAATCGGTATTGCTTGGGTTCGTTTTTACCCAAACTTGCTTTTTCTACATGAAACCAATGTAGATGAAGAGGCAATATGTCTTGCAAGCAGATTTTTTGGTTACCCAAGAGAACTTTTACAACTATCTGAAGTGTCTAGAGTAACCTAAGAATTGTTTTGCAGGTTACTGATAGCTTTTATTGCTTCTATGTGAAGCCACTGAAATATTGTTATTGCTTGATGAAACAGTATTAGTTAAAGACAGGACATTGAACTCTACATTTGACAGAAAAATAACTGGGAACTAAGAATGAATTTAAACATATATTCAGTTTAGGCTTTTTTTTTCCCTTTTGTTACATCTTAATCCTGCAGAAAAACATAGGCAAGTTGGAAGTAGTTATGTAGATACAAAAGAGAAATTTCACCGAAAACATTTGATTTTGGTGCACAACTAATTTTTAAGTTTCTGATAATTTCTGCTTTCTTGCCCCCATTTCTGTTCTATGTGCTTAGTGTTGTGTTCCTGATACAGAACTGACTACTCACAGAATCTGGCAAAGCAAAACTGTAGCTGGAGGCAGACATAACCAGGGGGGGTGTGGTTTTGCTGTGGTGGTGGTTAAGTGTAAAAAAAGACCCAAGGAATTACAAAATCCTGCGGGAGATCAAGGACAACACAGCAACCACCAATGTGATCAGGCACTGACAACTTATTGCACGCAAACACCGCCTTTTATAGAAAAGTTTAAGGATACTGGAACATTCGATAACATCTGATTGGTTAACAACTCTTAGCCGGGTGTTAGCAACTGCTTAATGATTGGCTGCAGCTTACGAAATGACCATAGCGACAGGCTAACACCTGCCCCTCCTCTCTGCAAGCAAGGCCCACTTTGCGGCCTCGGGAATGTCCTGCTGTGTGCTCTCTCCAGGCCGACTTCCTCTTCATGTCGGCGCATAGTCATCCTCTGTTAACCCTCTCAGCTGCCTGTGAAGCCTTCTGCTCACTGCTCAAGTGAGACTAAGTTAAAGGCTGGATTGCTCACATGCCCATTCTCAACAAGAAACGCTTCCACAAAACCCTACAAGGAACTGGGTTAGAAGGGACCTTAAAGCTCATCTAGTTTCAACCCCATACCACAGGCAAGGACAGCTTCCACTCATCCATGTTGCTCAAATATGTGAATTAGCATCCTTTTTCCTGGGACAAATATTGATACCCTTAACTGTGCATTGTAAGGTGTTGGAAATTTAATCAGTTGGTGAAAACAGAGATTTAATCTTTTAGTAGAAGTGCCTAGACAATTTCTATTAAAAAATAAATACATATGTCTTTGGGAAAGACTGTGATAGAATTCCTTCCTTCCTTTTCTTAACACTTCTAATTATTTTTCAGAATTAACCATTTGCTCCTGCTGTGAATGCCTGAAGGTGATACTCTCTTTGAGCTGTGCTGTGTACTACTGAGCTTCATTAACGATTGAGTTCATGATTAGCCTGTCACTGTGTCGTGGTTTAAGCCCACCTGTAACTCACGCAGTATGCTCACTCACTCACCCCTCTGTTTTCCCCCCAGATCCTGGGAGCATGAGGAGGAGAATCAAAAGAATGTAACTCCCATGGATTGAGATAAGAACAGTCCAGTAACTAAGGTATGACACAAATCACTACTGCTGCCACCAACAATAATAATGACAAGGGAAACAACAAGGGAAGAGAATACAACTGCTCACCACCTGCTGACCACAACCAAGCCCAACCCAGCACTGAACTAATTCTTCTGGGTCCCTGCCCCTAGTTTTTACATCCTGGCCATGACGTGCTGTGGCATGAAATACCTCTTTGGCTAGTTTGGGTCAGGTGTCCTGCCTCTGCTTCCTTCCGGCTTCCCCTCCTCCCTGGCAGAGGATGTGACTCTGAAAGCCCTTAGTCAGACTAAATGCTTGAGCAGTAACTAAAGACATTAGTGTTATCTACGCTGTTGCCAAGCCAAGAGTCAAAACCACACTGCTGCACCAGCTACCAAAAAGGAGAAAAATTGCTTCTACTGCTGATCCCATGATAAAGTGTAACAACAAAGGGGAAATATTTTTCTTACAAGCAGGGAAAAGAAGCAGAACTTCCTGTAAACATGAACACTGTTTTAGAATGTCTATGTGTAGCATAAGTATTCCTCAATGCTTTAACAGAGACCTTTTCACACACAGCTGAATGGAAGTTAAGGATAATGTGTGTAAATTGGTCCCCAGACTGTGGAAAATTTAGTGGTCAAGACTCATTAACATGTGTTGCTATGGCTTGTTTCTCTGTAGCTGTGCATTGACAAACAAGCTTGCCTCAGATCTTCCAAGAGGATGGGGGGGGGGGAAACCTGAAGAACATAAGTCTTAAAAATCATAGTCTGCTGGGCTTTGACTTATCCTTTCAGTCCACATTCACAGCTGAACTCCAGTATATACCAAGGTATCCCAGCTGCTTGGTAGAGTCACCAAACACCATCTCTTCACACAGGACTCCTTTGAAAAGCATGGAGGGAAGAGAAAGGGAAAAAAAAAGCCTTCAAAACCCAAAACATACTAACTTTATCTTGATGTGCCAGAAATGTAAAATAAAAAAGGTGGAAAAGAAGCAATGCAGTTCTGGTAACTGAAATCTATGGGTCTTGCATGTTTGATTCCAAACGTACAGCTGTGCTTTAGGAGTGTGGGTTACCAGCAACTCATTAAAAGTAATATACAAATATTGACAACATTCAACAGCAACAGCTGTGAAGTCACACTTGTAAATTAAAAAAAAAAAAAAAAGAAAATAAATTTCTGCTCTAAGTCTTACACAGTAAGTATCATCGAAAAAGACTTTTTTAACCAAAATTCAGGTTTTGATGCTCTTGATATTAAAACAACTTGGTATGTGGCTAATCAGTCTCATTGATGTTTAGAAGAAACAGTGCTTACAACAGTACTTTTGAAAAGGATCAAGGCAGAGGACAGGAGTTCACTTCTATTTCTGCTATTTATTACAATTCTTTGTAATTAATAGTCCTACCAGAATTAGAAGTGGTAGGACAGGTCTGCACTACTGTCCAAGATATGCAAAACTTGATCGGGCACATTGAATAGTCCAGAACTTTGTGTTGGCTAGGAAGCTGCCCAGTTCACTAGTACATACTAGTTTACCTACACTGCAAATTGTACTGCTGTGATTATGCTGCTGTGAATACTGAAGTTAGATAAGAGCCAGCTGAAAATCATTTATGCTACTTTGGACTAAGTCAGTCAAAGTTCCAGCTTTCCTTAGTACTTTTTCCGTAAAATGGGGAAGTAGATTTTTTACTTAACTTATAAGCTCTTCTATATATGAGATCCTCTTCTTGTTTGAAGGTATCTCAGTAAAACTTCAGTGTAGCAATTAACATCCATGGACCAGAAACTGTGTTTTGTCGTATTTCAAGAAGTAGGGAATTCACTTCTATAGTGCAAAATCCCTAATGCTATTGATAATGGAACATATCTGTACCTGGTGTATATAGCGATGTTCAAATTTCAATTAAGTACTTTCAATTAGACAGTTTAAAGACTACTGATTTACTGTGTACTGTGCTTTTTATCGAATTTACCTCCAAGGCCTTGGTCTATGTTTCAGTGTCTAAATGTTTACTTACCTTAGAAGAGTGTAAAATACTCACATATCTTCCAATTTCTTCAGCAGAACAGGGTCAGGAAAATCAATAGGGAGTCATTCTGTCCAACACTTCAAGAAGCAATATTGAACAATTTACCTTCTTCCTTTCTTCAGTAATATAGAAATAAGTGGTATTGAAAATAAAATGTATTTGCACATTCATGAATTTGCTGATATATTTTTTCTTTTTAATTTTGTGATGTACTTGGAACACACTCTGCTTTGGTAACACTTGTGCAAATGTTCCAAAATTAACAAATTGCATTATGTTATTTGCTTTCACATATGTTTTGTATCTTGACAACAGCTGACACTGTTGTAAAAAGTGTAAGGTTTACCTGTGAACAGTGAAGTGATTAGCACAGTGATTTTGTGGTCTTTTTTGTACTCCACTATTTGCCAAATATAAAAGCTTGCCATTAAAATTGTGCTGTTAACTTAATGCCCATGTAGTTTAATAACACATCATATTTCCTTAAGGCCATATTCTTCTACTCTTACACAAAGTACAGAAGTACAGCTTCTTTAAGTTGAATTTTTAAGAGTTCTTCTTGAATGACAACTCTGCTTGAACTAGCCAAGACTTACTGTGATTCCCACTATTCATTTGACCGTGAAGTGAAAATAGAGCTGATGTCAATGGCAGACTCTTGTCACTACACTTACTTCATTTTAAAGATCCATACAGCTGTTGTAAAAGCTATTTTTATGGTGATATGTCTCTCCACTCCCTAAAAACATACTGAGACTATCACAGCAGGAATTATTAGTTTAGCATGTTAAGCCGTTCTTAATGTGGTGCTGCCTTGAAAGGTAATATGCTATTTTTTGTAATTTTTAATTAGTATTATCCAAGAATTTGAACTATGGTTAATAGTCAAAACATTTGGAAATAACTTCCAAGAAAAATGACTACAAGAAGACAGAATGAGTAATGAAAGAGAATAGGAATGATCCCTTATTGAAAAAAAAAAAAAAAGCCCAAAACCCCAGGACTCTATTTATGATAATGGTGTTAATCCACATTATATTTCTGTCCGTATCACAAACCTGTGTACATATGGATATATTTCTAAGCAGATAATTGAGCATAAAATTAAAATATTTTAAAATATGTATTCCCAAGGAAATGTGCCATGATTTAAACAAGTGCAAATTCAGGTTGGAATCAAAGATTATGGTGTTTCTTGTGTGTAGCTACATCTTATTATTTGCTTTGTTTTCTCTTAAAGAAAAGGAAAAGCACTAAGGAAATAGATGTTAGTTGTTTTCAAGGCATTTTGAAAACCTGATTGTCAGTCTATAAGGGTTCTTTGTTCTAGACTGTGATCTAATTTAATGAAGTGTTTAAAGTTTTTCCTTTATCTGATCTCTGTGTAGGCCCAATGATCCAAGAAGTTACCATGTAATAGTAAAATGTGAGGTTCAAAAATGAAGAACATTATGTAAATAACATCACCCTTTCAGAACAGACAAAACCAATAAACCTGTATTTGATTTAGAACAAATCTCTCCTTTATGTTTGCTCTGCAAAGACTGGGAAAGGTACTTCCATGTTCCAGCTATCATCTGGATTCTTCCATCCAGACCATGTGAATATCTTTGACTTCTCTTAGTCCCTGACTTTGCCTTTTTATCTTTGTATCTAGAGAGAAGTGATGAATGCATAAAGTAAGAATATACAGGAGTTTACGTGCGTAACTGCCTCTTTTCCAGGACAATTTGCCAAAGCAAAGAGTTTTCAATATTTTCTGAAATAATAGATCCTAATATGTATGGTCCATGATACTTGGTGCAAGGTTTCTCCACTGATGTAAGGTACTGTGGGCATTCATGAAAATAAATTCTTCTAAAGTAGATAGCGATACAAAAAATGTCAGCCTTTTACTTACCAAATCCCCTGTGCTTAGTTAGAAGCTCAAATATTTTCTAAGGCACTTCAGTATAAATTAGACTGTCTCCAGATGCTTTGGTACAGTGAATGCTGAGGCTCAAATTTACTTTTAATGATCCATATTTTAATGTCAGGCTCTCCTGTATACTTAAATGACAATGTGCTCATCTGACTTTAATGAATCCCACAACTGTATCATATATTGAGCCTCTTCTCAGCACTGTACTGGCACATGATAGCATAGGTTGCCAGTCTGAGTAAACTGCATTGAAGTTTTATTACCAAAACTACAGAACCTGAGGAAATGACATCCGACACAGCAGGAGGTGCTGGAGTTTCTATTGAGGAGAGCTGTAGCTGTAGATGGGAGATAAGTTAAAAGTGTTAAAAATGGAGAAAATATTAAGTAGGGCATGGCAATATATGAGGAAATATCCAACAGAAAAAGTAAGAATATATTACCTGTGAAGTGCCTTATTCAGATAGTAATCAACTCTGATTAGACTATGTATGTGCTTCTTGGTAGTGTGTATAAGATCAGCATAGCTGATCAAGAAAGTGTGTAAATCAATTGATTTTCAAAAAAAGAAAACAGAAAACTAAGGATGTTACTAGTATTTTTGCTGCACAGAAAGTCCAAAAATATGTTTATATATTCTTACATATAATAAAAGGAAGAAGAACATATATAAGTTTATATATAATAAAAGGAAGAAGAACATGGTAGAAGAGAGTGTGGAATGTACTGAGGCACACATAAAAAACTAAATGCTGTCAGTATGTTGTCTACATAGCAATGTATGGTATGTAACAGAAAGAGGCAGCTTGAAAGGAAGTCATAAAATGATGGATGTATAGAGTGAAGACTGACTATTTGGAAAATGAGGCAGAATCTGCCTTATATTTTGAAAGAAAGCACCAAACTGAAAATCAATACTGTTGTGTATTTTGGAGATAAGGAGGCTTTGAAGCAGACTAATTAATGGTCAATGTTTAGGGAAGATTTGAAGGATGAAGAACAAAGTTTTGCATCTAGCCTTGTACTCAGTAGTGAAGCAGAAACTGGAAGTAAAGGCTGATTAAGGAACTTACCTGAAATGAACAAGAAGTAAGATGCACTTCTTCATCTAGCACGTGTGATCTTTTCATTATAAGAGATTTAAAACCAAATCTTTCCTCTTTGTTTGAGTGACATTTGTCTTGACTATTATCTCACCTGTCTCAGATGCTGCAAGAAATCAGGGTCCTGACTATGCAGGTGTCCCCTCTTATGGTGTTAGACATTTAATTTCTGGGTTTGCCTTTGTTTCTTTTGGGTGAAATACTATTCCTCCTTTGGATACTAGATTTCGATTTCTCACTGTAGTTCTCTCAATTTAAAAGAATCGTAGAACAGTTAGGGTTGGAAAGGAACTTAAGATCATCAAATTCCAACGCCCCTGCCATGGGCAGGGACAGCTCCCACTAAACCATATCACCCAAGGCTATGTCCAACCTGGCCTTGAACACCGACAGGGATGGAGCATACACAGCTTCCTTGGGCAACCCATTCCAGTGCCTCACCACCCTTACAGTAAAGAACTTCCTCCTTTTATCCTATCTAAACTTCCCCTGCTTAAGTTTGAACCTATTACCCGTTGTCCTACCACTACAGTCCCTAATGAAGAGTCCCTCTCCAGCATCCTTACAAGCCCCCTTCCGATACTGGAAGGCTGCCATGAGGTCTCCATGTAGCCTTCTTTTCTCCAGGCTGAACAGCCTCAACTTTCTCAGCCTACAGGAGCTGCTCCAGGCCCCTGATCATTCTCGTTGCCCTCCTCTGGACTTGTTCCAACATTTCCATGTCCTTTTTCTCTCTCAAGTCCCACAGGACCTGATTAATATCATATTTATTTTTCTTTTCTCCATGTGTACAGTAAATTCTCTAAAGGCAGTAGGAGTTCTGGTGGCTATGGATATTGAAGCCCTATTTGATTTTCTTTAACTGAGCATTACTGGATCTTTTACGGAGAAAACTTCCAAAGTAGAGTGAAGGTTTTAAGTAAACATTTTTTAAAAAAAATAATCATGGCTCTATTGCTTACTAGATCTTGGGTGGCATTTGAAAGGAAAATCTTTGTTGCTTTAAGGCATGTAAGAGTGACTTAGAATATAAACTGACTTGAATTGTGGTGTAATAGAATAAAAACCAAAACCATAAAACAACCAAACAAAAAAACTCAACCCCACAGTTATGCAGGGAAATTTCTGATGAATTTGAGACAAATTGCCATCAACTGTGTCGTGGTTTAGGCCATAAATCAGCCACACAGTTTGTTCACTCACTTCCCCCTTTTTCTTACCTCTGCTCCTGGACGGATGGGAAGGAGAAAAGAAAGAATGCAACTCCCACAGGTTGAGATAAGAACAGTTTAGTAACTAAGGTATAACACAAACCACTACTGCTACT
>JANRGW010013104.1:0-25779 GCA_024733675.1 Psilopsiagon aymara
CCTCCATCCCATGTCCAAAGCCCCTCTCCAGGTTTCCTGCAGCCCCTTCAGGCACTGGAGCTGCTCTCAGGTCTCCCCTTCATGAGCCTTCTCTTCTCCAGGCTGCCCCAGCCCCGCTCTCTCAGCCTGGCTCCACAGCAGAGCTACCTCAGCCCTTGCAGCATCTCCATGGCCTCCTCTGCACTTGCTCCAACAGCTCCATGTCCCTCTTGTGCTGTTGCTCCAGAGCTGATGTTTTCAGTAAATAAGCAGTTTAATTCTCTGCTGTGTAAGTGATGTCTTCTGTGCTCCCCTGTTGGTTCATGCTGGCCTCTGTGTTTGTTTGCACAGGTACGTGCTCACCAGTTAGTTTTACCACCATGTGACGTAGTGATCAAAGCCGTCGCTGACTATGTCCGTAACATTCAGGACACCACTGATCTGGATGCCATAGCAAAAGATGTTTTTCAACATTCACAGGTAAAGTATAACACAAAATACTGGTTTGGATTTGTTGTTGTTTTATATAAAAGCCAATGGTGTTACACATTTGTGTTGAAGAATTACTTTCGATAAAAACAGTGGTTTGCATCAGTTGTTAATATGAATCTTTTGGTATATGCAGTGTCTTAGATACCCTAATTTTACTTTCCAGAGGTAAAAATACTGCATTTACCCTCAGTGATTTAAATTCTTGATAATCAAAGGGGTTTTTGATAACCAAAGGGGTTTTGTAGTCTGTCTTTGTGCACTGTCATTGAGAGTCAGTGGCACACAAAGGTGATACTTTTGGGCTTTATCCTTACATGGATTGACATATTTCTTGTCCAGTAGTAGTGCTGTAGTCCCAAGGGTCACTAGGCATTAATCCCCTGTGTGATGCGGTACATGTTAGCTGTGGTACTGCGCTGACCTGTAGGTGATATGCCTGGATTTATGCCTGACATATTTTCTTTTTTATTTTAGTCTAGAACAGATGACAAAGTTACTCGATTTAAGAGAGCAGTTGCTTATTATTCAGCAACTAATAAACCTATGCCATTTCATCCACCACATTACCTAGGTAAGTAGAGAAGTAAGACTCTTCATTTGAACTAAAACCTGGGATAATCCTCAACCAGAAATAGTGTCATTAGCAGGTTGATATCAAAGTGTTCATATTCTTTGGCAGTTTTCATTGACTCTTGTTTATGAGGTTTCAAAAGAAGGTTTTCATACAGTGTGTGCAGAGGTGGTGTTTTTTCCCAAAAAAGAGAACAGCCAGGACTGATTTTCCTCTTAGCTGTTGCTGCATTGGTTCTGGCATTGGACAATGGTCAGTGCGGTCCTATAAGCCACTCATGTCTGGTTACTGGTTCCAGTCACGGAGGCAGTTCCTGTTTCTGTTCTGTAAAGCGTGTTCCCTGTTCTCACTGGGTTCACCTGACATGCTGTCGAAATCCCTTTGTAGCCTCTGAGTTTATTTTTTTGCTGTCATAGCGTACCTGCTGAACTGGCAACTATTAATAGTTCTGGCAGCGCAGGTCGTTCTCCAGGCTCACAAAGCAACTGTATGGATGCAGGATTCACTCCACACACTAAAACTAACTTGAGCTGAAGTTTCCTAAAGATTTGCAGTTGCCACACGGAGTAACACTAATGCAGATTTTTTTTCTTCTCATTTTTTTGGGGGAATAGGTGTCTGTATTTACATTCAAAGACGTGCATTAAAGGGCATTAAGACTTCTCTAGGTTGGATACCCAAATGATAGTGTCTGTGACATTGGTTTTGCCAGCTTCTTCATTTTGACAGCTCTGAGGCTTTTTCCTATGAAGATTCCTTTGGTACCCAGGTAGAACAGAACTGTGCAGTAATGAACTGAGAGGAGGTGAGACAAGCAAAAGGAGGCTTCACAAGCTACAAAGTGTTTTTACTTAGGCAAGGATGAAGAGCACTGACTTAAAGTCTTGCTAGAAAGCAGTAGTGCTAACAGAGGATGAATAAGTAAACCATGGGAGCAGAAGGATTAACAGGGTAACATTTGTGTCAAATAGTGAGCATTCTTTTTTTTCTTTTTTTCTTTTTCCCCATCCCTGTTTGCAATGTAGCAGCCAGACCAAATCAGTTTGGTATGCCTGGGATAGTGCCACCATATGTTCCTTCTCAGATGCTTAACATTCCACAGACCTCACTACAAGCAAAACCTGTGGTAAGTCTAGCCCTCTGCCCTTCTTTTTGGGAGAAGCCTGCTATGCTCATCAAACTAAAACCAAGGTGGGAAAGGTGTATCTAGCTTATCATGGGCATTCACTGATTGAACTCTGAGTCTGGAACTGTAGTCATCTACAGACTCTGGTAGTAACAATTTTTGTACATGTCCAAGATGGCTGAGTTTTAATGTGTACATTTGGAAAATGTGTTACAAGAAAAGCCTTTTTGATACCTTCACTTAAGCAAGATCGCTTGATTTTAGGCCCAGCAGATATCCAGCCAGGGTGGGGCCCAAGGCCAGGGTCCGTACCCATACAGTCTCTCTGAGCCAGCCATCACCTTGGAAACGGGTGGAAAAAGTCTTTCTGAGCAGAACAACTACAGTAACATTCCTCACGAAGGAAAACATACACCATTGTATGAACGATCTTCTCCAATCAATCCAGCTCAGAGTGGAAGCCCTAATCATGTGGATTCAACCTATTTTCCTGCCTCTTCTACATCTTCGTCCTCCGACAATGATGAAGGCAATGGAGGTGCAGTGAAGTAAGTTTTCCATGAGGATGTTTTCTTACTTGGCTTCTGTTAAGATAAATTTATTTTCAAAATTGTTCAGCAGTATTGTGAAAGTAAGAAATCTTCAAACTAGTAATAGGATAGGCCTTAAAAAATAGTCTGACGTTACTGCAACTGCAAGCACTATGTCTGCTCTCTGATCACGTTTGTTCCTTAACAAGCAGAAATCCAAACCCAAATAACTTTTGGTGTTTTTCCATTTCTGCCCTTCTGTTTTATTGAAAGAAGGAGACAGTGAGATTTTGTAAATGTCATAAAGCCTTTGAGTTCTTTGTATAAAAGAAATATTCCTACTTCACAGTATAATTCATTAAAACTTCACTGAATTTGTAGTGTTTACACTACTTAAGTTTGGGGATTAATGTGGCTTTGCAAAGAAATCTGGTGTGAATGTCAGAAATTCACCCTTCAGGACAGTGACTCAAGCCCCCATTGCCAGGCTGTGTGTGGAACAAAGCAGCAGGGAAAAGGGGTTTGCTCTGTTCTGCTAAGGTGCCTTGTTTATTGCAGGAGTATTTCTGACTGGCACTAGATTGTCTGTCTGCCCTTAGCAATGAAGTTATGCAGACTTTGATACAACTGTTGCTTCCTGAACCACAAAAAGGAAATCTGGACAGAGGCAGTTTGTGTTTCCCTTTGTCTTATTAGGGGTAGTGGCTTATGGTGTGAGAATCACATCCTTGGGGTACCAGCAGGTCTGTGAGTGCCTCTGAAAGCTTGGTGCTGTGCATAATAGTCTGTTACTACTGGGTAGTGAATTCTGAATATGTCTGCAGTAATGCTTTGCTTCTTTGGTGCAGTCTGTCAACTTTGAATATTATCAGGTGTTCTGCTTAGTAAATCATGCATGTTTGCATGGCTGCCATGCAGCAGAGAACTGGGATGTATCTGCTTTAGGAAAAAGATGTTTTTCAGTATTTCTGATAGTGTCACCTCACATTTTATGCAGTAAGTTTGGAGTAAATTCAGAAACTGAAATCTAGACTGTGTCATTTATAAATGACTTTCTGAAGGTGCCTTCCAAGCGGAACTGTTCTATGATTCTGTATCACAGTTTGAGGGAAATTACTTGACATGGTGACAAATAGTTAAAGTTCAATCAAGAATTTTTCCTGCATGAGCATTTAGTCACTGTAATATACAGCTCTTTAAATACAGTCCAAACGTTGACATAGTACATATCAATGCATGTTGGTATTAAAGTCTCAAGACTCTTACAAATTGACATTTCTAATACATAGATAGTATCCCTGGGTCTCAGGCCCCATAGTTCCACCAAAGGTCACCAAGGATTTATCCCAGTCTGTCTTTAGCAGTACCTTAATACGCCTTTGTTCTTTCTGTTCTCCAGCCATGTCAGTGGGAACAAAATTGGCTGGGAAAAACCAGGAGTCCAGTCAGAAAGTCAAACACGTGGAGAGCTGGGAGACCAAACAAAGGTAATTCCTGAAGTTCCAAACATCACAACTTATTCTTTTGTGCTAGACAGAAAACTGAGTAGAATTTTCAGTATTGATCTGTGGGGTTTAGTGTAAACTTTTGCACAGCTTGGTCGATTCCAAAACAAGAACTTTAAAGGTCAGTCACAAGTTTTCCAAGGAGTATTGTAGTGAATGCATGAAAATTAAATAGGGTGTGTTAGAAAATACTACATAGAAAATAGAAACCAATACACTTGTTTACTCCTTAGCTAACACTCTCCCTTATATCCTTAGGTATTGCTATCTGTGTTTACAGTAGTGCATTGGTTTAATTTTTCCGAAGGATTTCGGTGGTGTATCTGTGGACTCAGAGTCCGTTTTGTATAACCTACAGTGAAGTAAGAGCAGCTGTAACACACATTTCAGTGCTAGCAACAGACCATTGTATTAAAACTCAGCTGAGGAGTGGAAGTCCTTTATAACCACTTAGCAGGATTTTCACATAATACATTCTCAAGTAGCACACTGGGACTAGTTAGAATGTACTGCTACCTAACTAAGGAAGGATGGGATAATTAAACCCTTGCTAAAGACATGCTATTGATTTTTTTTTCAACATCTAAACCCATTGTCGAAGGAGTATTATGGTCTGTGTTTCAAGGTTGAACTGTTTGGAAAGAACATTCCAAGCATTTGCACTTAATATCTCTGCATCTTTGTGCTGGAGCTGTTTGCCTCTAAATTTTGTGTCAAAAAACCCAATCGCAAGTGAGTTACACTGCAGGCAAACAGAACATTTTCCCTGTACCTTTGGCATAGAAATTCCAGTAAACTTGGGCTTTGTGCTTAAAATATCAAGCTGATGATTTCATCCATCAGTGGTTATTATTTTTGCAGACTACGCCTCGTACGATAACTGTATCTGCCTGGGGATTAGTCATCATATGCAAATGCTAATTTGACCTATTACATTCCTTTCTTCTCTGTTTGCCGGGCCATGTATGAAGGCTGGTGCTTCATCCCAGCTGCAGCCCTGTTTTCATACTGAATTCCAGCTGTGTGAGCAGCCACTCAGCTTCCCAATAGCTGTATGCTTGCAGTCCAGCTTAAATGCCTCCAACTTCATAGATAAATGTTTGTGAGTTTTACTTGTCTATGCTTTTTTTTAATATAAATTCAGTATTTTAATATTCGGTCCAGTAGCAGAAGACAGTTGCATCTGTTGAGCGTGACAGGGAGAATTAGGAGTACATTTTGGAGATGAACTCATAATTGTAGAGAATGTATGTTAATGATGCCAAAAGAAAGTATTTCCTGACAATTTCAACTGAAAGAGCTTCGTGAATTTCTGAGCTAAAGTGCTGAAAATCTGGCGTAGATTAGACAGCTAGAACGCTCCTTTCACTTGACTTAAATGTCAAGATCCCTTGCTCATAGTTGTCTCACCACATGATTACACATGAGAGTGGTATGCTCACCTCATTTAGGTGGAGGTATATTGCTAACAAAAGAAACCCCACACTTCTAACTGTGGTAGCTCCTCAGCTTAGGTGTTGGAATGCCAGTATTCTTCCAATACCTAAAGGGGGCTGACTAGTCTGGAGCTTTTGACAAGGACCTGTGGGGACAGGACAAGGGGAGTGGCTTTAACCTGCAGAGGGGAGACTGAGATGAAATCTAAGGCAGTAGTTCTTTCCTGTGAGTGTGCTGAGGCACTGGCACAGAGTGCCCAGAGAAACCTTGGATGCCCCATCCCTGGCAGTGTTCAGGGCCAGGTTGGATGGACCTGGAACAATGTGACTAGTGGAGGGTGTCCTGCCCATGGTAGGGGTTGGAGCTGGATGAGCTTTAAGGTCCCTTCCAACACGAAACAAGTCTGTGTTTCTATCACTGGAGCAGCTCCAGGACAACCTGGCAAATGGGGAAGGCATTGCTGTCAGTTGGGGTTTTGTCATCTTCACTCTGTGCCCTCAGTAGTCAGCAGTCTGTAAACTTCTCTTTGGGGTCCACAGTCACTGACTTTGAATTGTTGGGGTGGTAGAAGACAGGGACAAAGATGTACTGATATGTATTTGATAATACAATACAGAATTAGTAGAGCTGTAATAGCTCATGTGTTTATAAATCATTCTATATTAGTATGTTGTGTTAGAAGTGTTCTGTTTTACAGGTTTTAACTATTTCTTCTGTGTATTTTCATGTTTGTAAATAAAACCTAGATTACCAGCTCTAAAATATGTAAAATATATTCTTTCAGTACATCCTCTTTGATTGTGTATCTAAAATGTCATCTGAAAATAAGCGTTGCCCCTTTGATATTTTGCTTCAGGGATGTTTTTACAAATACAGACCTTTCTCTAGAGGGATTTGGGGGGGGGGGGTGTTTAAGTTTTTACATGCAGGTTTGTATTTTTCAGAAGTGTGAACAAGCTGAGCTTGTTTGGGTCTGTTTTTTATGTACCTTATTCTGTGGGATTTCATGGCTTGGGCTAGTTTGGTTCCAGGTTTTTTACTCATGCGTGATTTGTCTTCAAGCAAATAAATTAAACTTCAGTCTCGAAAGTTTTTACTATTACTGTGATAGTTCATAGGCATGAAATTGTATGAACTCTGAAGGTAAGAACAGCTTTCTGTTTTGAAGGCAAGGAGTTTTAGGGATTAACTACTTTTCTTGGTGGTGTTTGTGAGCAATACAACATAAATGCTTTCAAAAGGCTTATTCACCAGGAAGTTTCCAGTATAGTTTTGACATTTTTCCTAATAAATTTGTGAACTACATTTGTAGAGAATAAAATGCCACATTAATGGTGCAGTCTGAACATGTTGCCTTTTTCTCTTAGAATCATCTCAGACAAAAGAATTTTATATTAAGAAAAAGAACAACACATTTACAAGGCTTTTGAGTTCATATATAGTCTGTAATAATAAAATGCCTATAAATGTCTTTAAATTGAAAGGTGTCGTGTTTCCTGCTTCTATTTGAAATGCAAACTGAGAAGGGATGTGTTAATGGAAGTCTAGAGAAATTATAGCCTTGGTGACTGTTAGTTAACCCATGTAGTTGGTAGTATCTTGGAAATACTCCTGATACAAGGTTATTCACATTTGATTAAGAAGTCAGCCATCCCCTTTCTGCATTGCGTAATTAAAAATTCATGATAATTCCTGTTGCTGTTAAGAAGTTAAAGGTTTACCATAATATTTATTTATTCAGCAAGCAGTGGTTGAAAGCTTGCATTTTCTGGAAGTCTTGCAGCCAGCTTTAGGTAGTTTATTCTACACACTGATACAACATGACGGGAAGACTTACTGTTCTCATTGTGGATGAAGAAGGAAACTTGCAGTTTCTCTTGGCTCATTTCCTTGCATGTTTCTGTACATCTAAAGCACTTGATTTTGTATGTTCTGTTACAGGCAGAAGGTTCCTCTAGTGCTTCTTCAGGAAGTCAGGCAGCCGATGTCAAAGGGAATCAAACCAGTAATCCACAAATCCCATGCCTGTTGTCAATGCCCACCAGAAACCACATGGATATTACTACCCCTCCATTACCTCCTGTAGCACCTGAAGTATTAAGAGTGGCAGAACACAGGCATAAGAAGGGGTTAATGTATCCTTACATCTTCCATGTTCTAACGAAGGTATGACATTTAAAAATGAGGTACTGTGAAATAATGATTCTGTAAAGATAATTGCACTTGCTTTTCTGGCTAAAGAATATCATAAATATATGTCTTATTTCATGCTTTAGAGCTTGGGGCCATTTTTAGTGCTGCTAACAGTCTTTTCTCCTGTTTTCTAACCAGTGATCTGTGGTACATTTTTCCAATAAATAGATGACTGTAATTAGAAATGTTTAGTTACAGAACCATTTTTTTAGATATCTACGTGTGTAGAGATATAAAAATATCTGCATATCTGCATGTGTTCAGATATGCAGATATATCTAATAGATATGTGTGTGTGTGTTTGTATAGGGTTTGTTTCCATCTGAGAACTGCTGCGTATGTGCTCTGGTGTCCGTGCCAAGTCTTTTCTATTTTCAGTGTTCAAAACCACTTAGATTGTTTTCCCTCACAACCTGATCCCTCCTATCCCTAGTAGCTAGCCCTGATAGAAACATGGCAGCTATGAGATGAAAAATCCGCTTTGTATGGTCCTGGAATGTAATTATAGAGGAACTCGATGGTGATCCGAATTGTGGTTAATTTTAGTTGGCAAAATGTCTTTGATGGCTTATTTTGTTGTTCTTTGGCTGTGTTATGTGCTAGCCTTCAGATCCTGGGTGAGCTGCAAGCGTTTTCACACAGCCTGGGACTCTGCTCACTCTGTCCAGTAGAAAAAAAATCCTAATGGTCGCATAAGGACACCTTGAAAAGCAATGGGAGAGCTTCTACACAAGTAGGCAGTGGTAACCTGCCCCAGTGTGTCTGGGAGCTGCCAAAGCCTAGTTTGTGTTGAGCCAGAAAGGAGCCAGCAGTGGTGTTCCTGCACACCTCTCTGCATTTGACTCAGTGTAGTCTCAAAGGACCCAAGTTCATTGTTCTTTTTAAGTGCAAACAGATGAGTCCCAGAATGAGACCGCTTTAATCTTTTTCCTTCCTCTTCAGTGATCAGAACACCTTAGTCCTGGTTTTCATACGTCAAGCCCATTCAGTGTACATATTTGCACAGCATCTAGCAAAATGGCACTGTCCACATGCCTATTCCTTTATATTCATCTTAATAATCTGCTTCAGGACAATAATAATCCTCTCTGCACTGGAGATCTGAAATCCATAAAAAGGAAAGTTTCTGCATCATAGAAGAATAGACTCATAGAATAGTTAGGGCTAGAAAGGATCTTAAAGCTCATCCAGTTCCACCCCCCCTCCCGCCATGGGCAGGGACACCTCGCACTAAACCATGCCACCCAAGGCTCTGTCTAACAGACTTGAACACTGCCAGGGATAGACCATTCACAACTTCCCTGGGCAACCCATTCCAGTGCCTCACCACCCTTATGGTAAAGAGCTTCCTCTTTATATCCAGTCTAAACTTCCCCTGTCAAAGTTCAAACCCATTACCCCTTGTCCTGTCACTACAGTTCCTAATGAAGAGTCCTTCCCCAGCATCTCTATAGGCCCCCTCCAGATATTGGAAGGCTGCTCTGAGGTCTCCACGCAGCCTTCTCTTCTCCAGGCTGAACAGCCCCAACTTTCTCAGCCTCTCTTCATACAGTTCATCGAGGTTGATGTTTGGATTTCATGTTTCCATCTGTGTGTTTTGCACCATGTAGTGCTGTCATTTCTTTGTTCTTACATTTCTTTATCAAATAAAAATGAAGAAGAATCAAAGGGTGTATGAAGACCATTGATCCCAGTTGAGTTTCACACTGTACATAGCCAATTATTCTTAGTACATTTAAATACTACTTGATGTTTAGTCATGGAATCATTTAAGTTGGAAAACACCTTAAGATCATTGAGTCCAGCTGTAAACCCAGCATTGCCAAGCCCACTACGAAACCGTGTTCGTAATTGCCACATCTACATCATCTACATGTCTTAAATACCTACATGGATGATGACTCCAGCACTGCACTGGGTAGCCTGTTCAATGCCTGAGCACCATTTTGGTGAGGAAATTGGGAGTGCTGGAAATGAAGGCTGGCACCTTGGAGCAATGCAGTGAAGTCAGTTAATTTCCAGGGAAATCTTAACATGGTTGGAAGTGCAGGCACACAAAACTGCTGCTGTTTTGAGAGAGAATGTTGGACGGTTCTTTCATGCTTTTATCTGAAAAAGCATAAAATGCTAAAGCTTTATACACATTCAGATCTCAGCTATGATTTTTCAACCAGGTCTTCTCATAATGTTTTTTCCAGTGTGTCCCCAGTACTGTTTTAAATCCCTGCACCAGAAAGGGGTTCGTAGACAGCATTAATGTTTTTTTCAAATTACTATATGAAATCTAGATCAGCTTTAAATGGGCTTTGCCTGTTTAAAAGCACAGAGCTGTGTTCATGTGTGCTATTTCACTCTTCAAAGTATCCACATTTGAAGAGCACTGTTTAGGTAATCCTCACCTACAGATAGTCCAGGCAAAAGGGTGAAAGGAGGTGCAAGATAAAGGAGTAAAAGAAGAAAGCAACAGCAATGATCAGAGCCTGGACACCTCACTAGAGGAAAACAAGTAGAGTGTATGGAAGTCCTCCTCTGGTGTTACCTTCATGTACCTAAGATCTACCTTACTGCTGAATCATGTTCTTACTGACTGGACGGGATTTATAGTAAAGCTGTTTTGGTTACCATGCATACCTCAATGCTTCCTGTGCACTCTAACATGTCATCTTTTTCTGCTTTCTTTCATGCAAAAGGGTGAAATCAAAATTGCTGTTTCTATAGAAGATGAAGCCAACAAAGACCTGCCTCCTGCTGCTCTCCTTTATAGGCCAGTTCGTCAGTATGTTTACGGAGTCCTGTTTAGTTTGGCAGAAAGCAGAAAGAAAACTGAAAGACTTGCTTTTAGAAAGAACAGACTTCCACCAGAATGTATGTACTGTAGAATCCGTTCTTTATTTCTCTTCCGTTCACTGTGTTTTCATATACATTTGTGCTGTGATTTGGCTGAGAATAGCTGCTGAGATTTCATCTGTGTAGCGAGTGCTGGAGGAATTTATGCTTACTTGATCCCATGGATAATAGGAAAGGGTATTTCTGATGTGGAATTTTATGTCCTGTTGTAGTTTAAGAACCAGAAATGTTACCATTTCTAAGCAGGCTCTGGTTGTTGTTAAGATGTCTGCTCAGGCTGCTGTTGGGCTTGCAGCAGGGAACGTCAGTTTGAGATGGAGCGTTCAAAGCACACGGCAGAACTGAATTGTAGAAAACTTCTGTGCATACATGTATGGGGGTAATTTTGGCAGATGAAAGGTGCGTGTGTTATCTTGCCCTGTCCTCCAAAACACGCACTTCAGGGTGATTGGCAAGTCTCTAGTGGCCTTCAGGTGTTGGCATATACAAACTTGATTTAACATCCTTAAGAGGTCAGGTGTAGTCAAGGTGAAGGTATATCTAGGGGGAGAGAGACTGAACTTCTGCAGACAGACTTAGGGCAAGATCCTTTGCTGGTTCAGATGAATGTTAATCTGCACATTAATCTGGTAGTTGTCTTTTTAAGTCTTCTATATTCCAAAAAAATCAACTTCCTCATTCTCGAGTGTATAATGAAATGCATACAAAGAAGTGACTGAACTTTACAGTAGCATCTTACAAAGGTTAAAGGAATGCTAAAGCATTAAGGGAATGGCAGCATCGGCAGCAATAGTTATATATAGGAGTCTGCTGTCACTAGACTGAATTTAAGAATTGGAGACTTAGAATCTATGAAAGCATTAGTGACAGTCTTCATATGTAAAAGGGTAAACTTTGCCTATTCCCTTTTCTCTTTCCTTTTCTAGTTGTGAAATGTTTTCTCCACATTCATAGTGGAGATGATAATCTTCCAGTGATGTTTGAAAAACTGTTTCTACTGGCCAGTTATTTTGTGGGAATCGATACTTCCCTTGCTTGAGCAATATCTCAGCACATGTGTTGTGACAAAGTTCTTAATTCTTACTCACACAACATAGTAGTATTTCAGGTTAAGGGATTATTTCAGGATTAAAGCAGTGTCATTATTTGCAGTATGCATTTATCCTCATTCAACTTCTGTCTTTAAGACCGTACTGCAACATTTATAGCGGTGAAAAAGCTGAGTGCTGAACATCTGCTTCTGGTTTCAGAATGTTTTTGTCTTGTAAGCTAGAATGTTCTCTGTAGGCTACTGGGGAAGCCTATATCAGCTCGGTTTTCACTCTTTTCAGAGGTCCGTTCTCAATGGATGCTAAGAGCACTGCTGCTGTCTTGGTTTAGTTACAGGAGCTCTGGCAAGTCTTGCCGCAGGATACATTCAGCTATGAACCTACGTCAGTCCCAGGACTGACCACGCTCGTAAAAAATAGGAAAATAAACCTGGATGTCTGCCCAGAAATTACTTGCTTCACGGCAGAGTTTACAGTTGTGGTGAAGATGGGTTTGAAATAAGATGCACACGTGTGGCTTGGAAGGGTGATCTTGCAGAAGCACATTTCTTTCACCTCTCATACTAAGTAGCAAGAATTGGGCAGGTTGGGCAAGACTTAGGCAGTGCATAGAGAGAATACCTTCTTCAGTGGCAGGAGCAGGTTTCTCTGCTCAGTCAGTCACACTGGTTAGCCCGTGCTAACTCCTCTGAGGACCCTGGCCATAGTGAACAAGTGGTTCTTACTCTCCTTCAGTGTCTTGATTTGTCGTCTTTCCCTGCTGCTCTCTTAAATGACCGAGTTCTGAAGCACAGTAATGAAAACAAGAGAAAACTGAAGAACTGAGAGATGTTACAAGAATTAAGAAGTTAATCTCTACAGAAACTTACATTGCCCCTAAGATCTACGTAGAAAGGGAATGGATATGTTAGTAGCTAAACCCCTGTCATCTTTGTTCTACACACCACCACACTGGCAACATAATAATTGTGCATGTGTAATTTACAAGTATATTGTATGCAAGGGTTATAGGAGGCTGTGAAAGCTACTTAATAAACTGACATGAGTATTTTTATTAAATACGTAGCAGGATAATGAATCTTTCATAAAATGGGTGAGTTCCTGTCTTTTAAATCATTATTATTTTTTATATAGTGGAAAAGCCAATGAAAAACAACAGATCTGTTGGAAGAAGTGCTCAGCAAGGTTCTTCAATGCTGGTGTCTGCTAACTAATGCCTTTGCTGTCCATGTGCTCATGTCTGCTCCTAGGGGGTGTGAAGAGCTGAATCACAAACTTCTTGGTTGTGCTTTTGCTGCAAGGACAGCATTGGCTGCACTGTCCTTCCTTCTGAGGAGAGGGAAACCGCTTGTCTGACTTGCTCTTCTTTTGAAGCTCTGAAACAGGGTATTCCCCAAGTTCTGGTAAATATATATGTGCAGCTGAAACCATCTGCCCTTTCCACTCTCTGGGAAAATGCACGCTTGTTCAAGCTGTCATGACTCCTAGTCGTATCCTAAGGTGTGTTGTTTTAAGGCTAGCCACCTTGTGATGTGCTCTTCTCCATCAAGGGTGTGTTCAGCTCTTCCGAAAGGAAAGCTGTGCCGTTTGGGCAGTAGCCCTGCTGCAGAGTCAAGCTTAGCTCAATATGTGCTGTCAGTAAAGATTACAAGGTTAAAAATGAGCCTTGATTAATCTGCATTAGCTAGCTTATGTTCTAGGGATACTGGGTACCTGACACCTTGTGTTCAGTCCATGAAAAATGCCAAGAGAATACCAAAACCACCTGAGGTGCAGTTAGCCACAAGGGCTGTAACAGACAGCTTCGGCATGCAGGATGCTGTTCATAATGACTGTAGAGCCTGTAACAGCATTCACACGTGTATCAAGGTTACTACTCTAATACAGATTGATGCTGACCCTTTGTACTTGGGTTGACCTAAAAATGTCATAAGGGTAATGTTCAGAGCAGTTGCTTTGGCTACTTTGAGTATTCACATCTGATCAGCAGCAGGAGGAATTTTGAATCATAAAATTACAGGAGGAATTGTAAAACACAGTGTAATTATGCTGTGATGCTGTGTCTGCACACACTGATCAGAGTGTTCATTGTAGTCTTCTGGGTAGACATTGCTTATTCCAAATGGAAGTCCTGGAGGGAAAACAAAGAACTTTCCTCTGAGGACAGAGGTCCTCAGCAGCTGAGGAAGAGATGTGTTTGGCTGCATTCCCAGTACAGGGTTGTCAAAGGTGTAAGAAACCCTGAAGAAATCTGTGGATATGCACAAGTCCTGGATTCATCTGCAATGTTAAATGCTAAATTTGGGTGAGCAGTGCTACAGTTACTTGTCAAGTACAGCTGTAGTTCCTCATCCCCACCATTCGGAGAGGGCTCTCTCTGCCAGTCCACTGGAGGGATCTTCATATAGAGCCATTCCGCAAGGGGCATAGTTACCTGTCCCATAATAACCATTACCTCGCAGAACTTTTGAGACCAGGGTGGATCTCCAGCATGCCCTCTGCAGAAAGCATGTTACTGAAGAGGGTGCGTTTTGAGAGCGAACTGAGGTGTCTTCCTGCAGCCTGAACCTGGTTGGTCTTGGGGGTTGTCATCCCTGGGTTAAAAACTTTGACCTAGGTTGGAATGTGGAAACATGGGGTTGTGGATAGAAAAGAGAGACAGAAAATATTCTCTTCTTCTATGCTTGAGGTCCTTACATTGAACAACAGTGAAACCTTTGTGTTGGGTACAGCTCAGTTTAATTGCTGTCTTTCGCTGTTGCAGGAGCTTAGAAGCAGAGGAGCTGGTCATCTGAAGGGGCTTAAATGTGGTGTGCATGTGGAGTTTGCATCTGCTTGCCTCTGGAGGGGCCTCAGTATCACCCCCATTGTCAAATGGGGTTGAAGGGAAGAAAAAAGAATGCCAGAACAGGAACAGCTATTTTATGTCCATTGTCAAGGGGGTGGGCTTTCTTTACTGCTAACAAATGAAACTGTTCTGCACTGTGTTTTACATCTGTTTCCTTAGGGAACTGACAAGTTTTGGTCCAAAACTCTCTTTTGCTTCTAAGACCTAAAGCAATTAAATGAGTCTTTGAAAGCCTGCAAAGAATCCATCCTTCCATTGTTTGTTTGTTGTCCCAGGCCTGAGCAAGAGGTGAAAGCCAGTGTGATGAACTGTGCAGCTGCCAGAGCAGGGCTGCTGGCTGGTGAAGCCTGTCTTCTATGGCTTGGTGGCATACAAAGACTGGTAGCAACCAGAATAGAACATGATTTTGTAGTGAGGCTACCCACTAAATATATCAGAATGTTTGTTTCATTGCTGCATGTTGTCTTCGTGAAACTTACCCTGAGCTGTAGGAAATGTACCTATAAGGCTAGGCTAGTTTTGTCCCAGAAAAGCATGAGAGTGCTTTGGGATGTTCTGGAGGTTCTTCTGTAATCCTGACTATCACCTGTGCCGTGGTTTGCCTGCTCCTAGCTGTGAAATGACTTGTAAGGCCAAGGTGTGGTTGCTGGAGGAGGCTGTGCAAGGGCAGTCCTGGCACCAGCTACTTCATCCGTGGCAGGGGCATTTCGAGCCATAGGAGCAGGTCTGTGCTGCAGCTGGGCTGTAACTTGAGGCTTCACTAACAAGCTGCCTGAATCTTTCCACACCACATAACTGGGCTCTGAGTTAAGAAGGGTGCAGACAGATTCTGAGCTGGTCAAAGTTGGGGTCATTGCAAGGCCAAAGGGTCATTTTGCACTCTGGGTTTTTTTTCCTTTCTTTTTAAGCCTATGTTCCATTTCGGTTGCCTCCACACATAAACAAGGAGGTGATGTAGCAGCACTCGAGAGTTGAAGTGTCTTTGGTGCGGCTGAAAGGGAGCTTAGGAGACACAAAAATACTGACCTCTTCACGGAAAACAGACCCCCAGACTGGTTTGTGCTGGAAGAGACCTTATAGCTCATTCAGTTCCACACCCCTGCCACGGGCAGGAACACCTTCCTCTGGAGCAGCTTGCTCCAAGCCCTCTCCAACAGTGTATTTGTATTTATATATTCTTGTAATTTATCACTGTAGGTTTTTGATCAATGACACAGATACTGTCGGGGGAAATGGCATTTTCAAATTCTGCTGCTTGTTTAGAAAAATAGAGGTCGTTCCTTCATGTTTGAAAATACTAATGTACCGTTCCTAGTGTGCACTTGGCTGCATACAGTGAATTTTTAAGTGGTCACTGTTGAGAGATGGTCCATACAGAGTATGAATTACCATTTTGGTGATGTGGTACATGTAATACAGAACATTGTTGTCCATTGAAGTTTCCAAGTGATGCTTTTTGGATGGAAATTTCTTGTGTACAAAGTTGTACGAACACTGCTTTTTAGCTCAGAATGTTTTCTTTCTGCTGTTGCTACTTTGCAGTTTCACCAGTGATAATTAAAGAATGGGCTGCTTACAAAGGAAAGTCTCCTCAGACCCCTGAGCTGGTGGAAGCACTCGCATTCAGGGAATGGACCTGTCCCAACCTGAAGAAGCTGTGGCTGGGGAAAGCAGTGGAAGACAAGAATCGAAGAATGAGGGCGTTTTTGGCCTGTATGAGATCAGATACACCAGCAATGCTCAATCCAACTAATGTGCCCACTCATCTTATGGTGCTCTGTTGTGTACTAAGGTCAGTGTTACATTAAGGTAAAGCAGAATGTAGGAAGGGTCATATCTCTGACCTCCTTAATTTTGTATTAAACCATGAATAAGGAAAGTAGTCATATTTGCAACATCAGTGGAAGATGTTTGCTTTGGTTTTAGAACACTGCTGCTGTGAGTCTTTAAAGCATGCTGTGTCCTCAACATTTGCTGTTTCAGTCTTCAGAGGACTGAAGGGAGGAGGAAAAAAACCCTGGGTTGCAAAGAGGCCCCTGTAGCATTTGAAGTAGTTTACCCTTAGTCTAGGCTTCGGCTTACTAAAGAATAACATTTGGAGTCTCAGAGGCTGCATTGGTGAAGTTGTAAAGCAAAAGAGAGTTCTCAGAGAACAGACTTCTTGGAGAACAGCTGCCCAGCAGCTTATCCAGATGCCAAGTTCACAGGAACGCTACTTTGCCTATGGTGTTTTGGATTCCCTGTGTTAGAATGTTCCTCTACTTGAGATGATGATAAGCAACAGCTGAAGTATTAATTCTGTAGTTCAGCTTTTCAAAGGGAAAGTCACAAGGTCCAAAATACTCTTTGATTCTTAGATAGAAAATTGAGGCATTGAGAGATGCTTACCTTTTTGGAAAGGGATTATTAGTTCAGTACAGCTAGTTCATAAATCTGGCAGAATCTAAGTTTAGCATGTTGCACATGGGAAAACTTCAAGCCATTTTTTAAAAATGATAAATATATATGTCTTCAGTTCTGTGGAATTTTGTCTTGCCTTTTGAGCACTAAAAATCCTTTTCTCCTTATAGAATAGAAGGGATACCAAAAGAGTCCAATGGGTATCTTAAAGCAGAGCTCCTCATTTCATTTGCACAGCATGTTTGTCTCCTGTGACATGTGGCATATATAAATTGTTGGTTTTATAAAGACAATCAGTCTTTCTATAACTTTATTTTTAGAATCCATTTATGTTTTAAATTCGGGTTTGGTGGCCTGTCCTTCCCTTCCTCCTCGGGAAGCAGGATTTGCAAGCTGATCCACAGCTAGTAACTCTTCCATATGAATTTAAACAAATTCAAACTTCAGATCTATTTGGTGGTTTGGTCTTTTGACCTATTAAGTCTAGACAACAAAAAAGATGTTTTATTGTTGCATTCTTATGACTTCTGATCCTATAAAAGAAGCTTCTGAGTAATTTTGGACTTCCTCTGTAGGTATATGGTACAATGGCCAGGGGTGCGTATACTTCGTCGCCAGGAACTTGATGCTTTTCTTGCCCAAGCATTGTCTCCAAAGCTCTATGAACCTGACCAGCTTCAGGAACTCAAGGTAATTCTGAACTATATAAGAGATTTCTTCCCAGTTGATCCATACTGTTAACTGTAGTGGGTGTTGTGTATATGCCTGTCTCGATAAAAGCCTTGCATAATTACCTGTACTTTCCAAAATATTAGTATTTTAAAGTGTTGCAGAGATTGATATTTGGTTTTGCTTCACTGCAGAGGGATACAGGCAAAAGCAGTGAGAAACTGATGAAGCTCACACAGATTTCAGCTATTAGGCTTTTCTAAGCAGTATTTTGGCACTGATACCACATCTGTAACAGCATTCTCAAAGCCAGCAAGTGACTATTTCTCTTCTGTGAGTGATGAGCACAATCTGGGATGCATGTGGCATCTTCACAACGTTCTATCTATGAAACATCTATCTATAAATCACAGAATGATGGAATGGTTAGGGTTGGAAGGGACCTTAAAGCTCATCCGGTTCTAAGCCCCTGCCATGGGCAGGGACACCTTCCACTAGAGCAGCTTGCTCTAAGCCCTGTCCAACCTAGCCTGGAACACTGCCAGGTTGGATACCCCTGTGCCAGTGCCTCAGCACCCTCACAGAGAAGAACTTCTGCCTAAGATCTCATCTCAGTCTCTCCTCTGGCAGATTAAAGCCATTCCCCCTTGTCCTGTCCCTATGGGCCCTCATCTGAAGCCTCTTTCCAGGTTTCTTCTAAACATATAAACCAAATCTGTCCGCTCATGGAAACCCAGCACTTGGCTGTAGAAGTACTAATAAATGTAAGGGGAAGAAAACAACTGAATCCACTTCAGAATCTTATTTGAACTCGTCATGCAGCAAGGAGAGAATTCACATGTTAGCAACTGTAATGGCAGAGCTAGCAGAACGAAATCCTCATTCCATATAGAAAAGAATGAATGCCAACAGCAAAAATAATAAAGAAAATCCAACAGGAAGACATTTATTTGGCCTTTCCCTCATTGCTGAAAAAGATGTGAAGAAACACAGGATAGAGACAGCTGTAATGAACACCTGATGAGTTCACGCGACACCGCTTGTTTACTTCAGCACTTAGGACTGCATGGCTACTGACATGGATTAGAAGCCTATTAGGCTCCTGAAAACAGCATTTTTAAGGACTCATTGGGGCTTACTCCTTAAAAGCAGCCTAAATGTAGATCCTGTCCATCAAGAGAATCATTCAGGTGTTTGCTGGAACTGCTTTTCAAGGTATTTACTAGACATGAGTGCTGGAAGCCCTATGTGCTTACTGGGTCTTTCAGAACCCCTGAGATCCTGGTCCAAAGATGATGATCATTGTTTGCATGGAGAGTGGTACTTTGTCTTCACGAAAGCATGTCGCCAGCATCTGCCGCAGGAGTGAGTTATTGTGTATGTTCAGAAGAAATGTACATAGCTGATCTGAGGTGACAAACGTTGAACTTAGTGGAATATAGCAAAGAGCCTTGTAAAGTCTGACGGGAGCCATGTGAGCATGGTTCAAGACTCCAAGCCCTACTGAAATTGAGTAGTTGTACCTGTGGGTATAGGTGGAAATTCACATGACATTTGTAGGCAAGGCTTTTGTAGGATGCATCAAAGAACAGTAGTGTATCAGCCACCGAGTCTTCAGTGTCCATATTCAAAGCACAACACAACAAGCATCATCTAGGGGTGGAGATATGGCAGAGCTTATCCAGAGTTATCAAAGTTTCGCCTATGTAAAGATATGGTGCAAAGGAGGAAACCCCACTGTGAACATTGCTTAGAGCTCTGAGAAAAGAATTCCCAGAGAAAATACTTCTTTCATTCCAACACAAAATGCAGGTCAGAGACAAGGCAAGCGATAACAGCACCCACTGGATTGTTGTTTAATAGAAATTGTTCTCCGAGTTTTATTTTTAAATCCTACATAGTCATATGCATCATTTCCATAATACATGTTGGTTAGCTGAAAGATGCAGTGTTTCGTGCAATGTTACTGCTGTCTTCATATGAAGCAGCTGCTGCTGCTGCTTTTTTTGTTGAAGTCAGACAGAAAGGGCAGCTGAGTTTGAACCCAGCTGCGTGTCTGCAAATCTGTCTGGATAGTCTTATGGATCTTAAAGGTTGCTTATGCATATGGAAGGTAACATACTTTAAAATTTAATACCAAGGTCTTGAAAATGTTCCCAAGAAAGGGCTGATATTTTCAGGGGTATTTTGGAGGACACCACTAGTGATATTTTCTCATGCCAGAGCTAAAAATATATTTGCTGCAAGCAAATCCTTTCTGCTTCCACCAACGGCTATTACTATTTAATTCTACCTTTGTATATCTACCCTGCATCCTAAATAAAACTGTTGTATGCATGAACATTACTTCATTAATGAGAGATGTCAAATCTTGAATGAAGGTAATGGAAAATCCATTATAAAGGACTTGGAAATATGCTACATGGGAAGAAAAATGGAATGCAAACATTGAGCTCATTCCTGAAACTTCCTGCAGAAAACCTCATGAGCACAATGTTATTTGCAATAAATTTTTTAATGACATTTTCTACTGCTAATTTCCTGGAAGTGTCTTTGAAGCTTTTCCATGCTGTAACATGCTTTGGAATTGTATGGAAAACTGTACTGCAGATAGATCAGTGATCTTAATGCAGCTAAATTATGCTTCTTGCATGGGTTAGACAGCACAGGCCAGAAATGAAACATGAGTATTTGATCAAAAACTTTTCACTGACTTCTTATAATGAATATGTTAAAGCATTAATATATTAGAGATAGTTTCCTGTGGGTTGGTTTTGGGGGGTTTTTTTCTTTTTTTTGTTTCTCTCACATTGAGTAGATGGATGGGAATAGCAGCCTCTGTGAGCATTGCAGATGTGCATGGTCAGGCAATAGTTTCTGGTACGTTCCTCTAGTACAGTTGGCAATTACATGTGAAAAGTCTGGAGGACCTTTTAAAATCCCTCTCTTTCAAGAGTTTTGAAATAATGTAACCATTGGCATAACTCTGAATCCATCTCAGTATGATCTTACTGCATTCTTTGGACAGATTGAGAATCTCGACCCACGAGGAATTCAGCTATCTGCTCTATTTATGAGCGGGGTCGATATGGCACTTTTTGCAAACGATGCTTGTGGACAGCCAATTCCATGGGAGCACTGCTGTCCGTGGATGTATTTTGATGGAAAGTTATTCCAGACCAAGCTTATCAAAGCAAGCCGGGAGAAAGTTCCGCTCATTGACCTCTGTGATGGTCAGGTAGGTGCATCCAGAAGCATGGCAGTATCAAGTGTGTCACATTTTCTGAAGTGTTAGATGTGGTTGGTATGTCATTGCTTCATGTGTCATCTCTGCTTTTCTTAGAATCCCAGACTGGTTTGGGTGGGAAGGGACCTTAAAGCTCATCCCACTAGACCAGGTTGCTCTGAGCCCCATTCAGCCTGGCCTTCAGCAGTTAACACCTATATCTCTCTTAAAAGTGAAACAGTTGTTAAGCACCATCTCACTCTTCTCTTTTTAAAGAGAAATGGGAAGTAAATGGCTAATAGGTATTTTTTCAGCTCTGTTGTTTACTCTTCTCCTATCTCCTGTCAATGATTGAGATGGTACTTTGGTAGATTTAGAAAAAGTAAATTGACATAAGCTTTAATTTCACGATTTCTTCTCTGGAGACTGGAAGTTGAAAGCAACTGTGATGTAATAAACCACCAAGCTGCAAACTCTCTGCTCATTTGTTTAAGCACTGTCTTTCTGGGTCAAACCAGCAAGACTGTCTCAAAGGACTACACTGCAGTGTTTTTACAGTGAAAGAGTTGTAATTTCTAACTTACTGTACAGAGAGTGAAGTTATTCTTATGGTCCCCTTTTCACATTTCTTATGACCATCTTAAAATACAAATGAATTAGTTCTTTGTTGGATCCTAATCATGCAAAGTTGTATCTGACTATAGAACCAGGAAACTGATAGAACCCAACAGTGTACTGAATTACCTAAATGTTTTTTATTTTACTTTTTATGAGGTATGAAATCTTAACAAAATATCTTCTTTCGTGTTTCTAACTCAAAGCGATCATAGATGAAATATAGATGATGGCTGTGGCCCTTCACAGGCTTGTCAGCCTCCAGGTGTACTTCACAAAGCCTGTTCACAAAGACCGGTTTGCAGTCCAGGTTTATGAGGATTGTTCTGCTTAAAGGGTTGAATTAAGTTTTCAGAAGACTATAGACAGAATTTTCTCAGTTCCTTTCTGGAAAGCCCTTTTTAACCTGTAAACTGTTTCTGTGTTACTGACTTCTGAACAGTCTCTCTATTTAGACTCACTACAAATACTTAAAGATTTTCTTGTGAACAATTTGAAAATCGCTGAAATATTAGTGGGTATGCAAGAGAGATTATTGTAATTTTCTAGCTAGCTTTGTGGAAGCTGTTAGCAGTAGTTATCTACTCTTCTGCGCTTTGACTTTCTTCTTTGAATTTGTTATGTAAATGTAGCTTTATACAACTGAAATAAGAATTTTAACATCTCTTTGTGGCCTCTTTATTCCTAGGCTGAGCAGACAGCCAAGGTTGAAAAGATGCGTCAGAGCATCCTAGAAGGATTAAATTTCTCCAGGCAGAACCATCCTCTCCCTTTCCCACCTCCACCTGCCATGCCTTTCTATCCAGCTTCTATGTATCCTCGACACTTTGGGCCAGTCCCACCACCTCAGGGCAGGGGGAGAGGCTTTGCTGGTAAGTGATTGACCGGGATGCAGAACATGTGGGTGTGAAGCATTACCTTGTCTTTCACATTCCCAAAACTAGGAACTGATTTGCCTGTTCATAGGAAAAATATGTAAAAGCAGGTGGTTGGCTTGTGTTGTCACGTGCCAGTCACTGTAGTTTGTTGTTACTTTTATTAGCCATATCCTAGTAATACGGGATGTTTTGTATTGCTGAGTATTTCCATCAGGATGTTTAGTAACTCTGCCAGATCAAAATATTTTTACCTCTATTGTATAAAATGGAAAAAAGAGAAATGGATCAACACTGGATGATATGAAAAGGTTCTTATTTGCACTGTATGTTGCTTCGAAATGTCTATAAACATTAAGAATTACTAAATTCATGGATACTGTTTAACAGGGTTGAAGACAACCTTTCCTCCTCCCCACCCTCTGCATTTTGCTACAGTCATTTAACCATTGGCACCCTGATACAACCATTCCAGGCTGTTTCTAGAATCATCCACTTTTTCGGAATCTCCCTGGTACTGAGGCCCATAGGTGAATTGATACTGGACATTTGGAAATTACAGGCATGCTTGGGGTGCCACAACTGTAGCCATCAGATCTGATCACCAAAAAATGGTCACAGGCCTTTACAGTGTGTGTTATGCCATAGAAGTTGGTATTCCCATTCCAAACCCAGATTGAAGGCCTGGTCTTTGCATAAGAGACTCTGTGCTCAGTAGGGCAGCAGGACACCTTTGGCCAGGGCTCCCTGGGCTTGCTCTCATGCAGCATCGCATGCAGGTGTGCAGCCCTCCGTGCTAACTCCAGGAGGGTGGAAGGAGGCAGCAGCGTCTCTGCTCATGGCGTTCCCGGATGCCTTTGCCCCCTCACAGATTTTCCCCTGTCTTTTTTTACCCTGGGTCTAACAGGAGTCTATGGCTTTGGAGGCCCTTATGGGGAAACAGTAGCCACAGGCGCTTACCGGGCCTTCCGGGTGGCAACAGCGGCAGGACACTCCGGAGCCTTCTCTGGCAATGACAGCAACAGGACTAGCAAGTTTCAGGGCGGTAATTATACCCAAAACCCTTTTCTTAGAGCTTCTGGCAACAGCTTCCTTCACTTTATGGTTTGGTCTGAGGCTTTCCTACTGACTGCTGGTCTCCCTTACTCCCTAACTCTCAGCTGTCCCTCTAGAACCTGCCTGGGCTGCTGTCCACTCTGCTCTGCCAGGTCCCTGCCGCAAATCCCCTCAGCACCAGCCTCTCCCATGCCTAGAAGCCCTCCTTCCAGCACAGGGTAGCTGCAGAACCCACCAGGACCCTCTGTCTCGAGGGTGAGATCTGTCATCAGCTGAACTTCGCTTGACTGTATCGTCATAGAATCAGCTTGGTTGGAAAAGAGCTTTAAAATCAAGTCCAACCATTCAACAGTTGCTTTGTAAAATTGGGGGCAGTTGAGCTCTTTGCAAACACAACCCGAAGTCGAAATGACTGTCTGCACTGTTACTGCTGACCCCAACAGTGTTCTGCCATCAGTGTCGGCATGGGCACGGGCGTGAGATACACTCACCTGCGTCTGTGCCCATTTCTTGTCTCCTGTACAAAGTGGGACAGTGGAAGCCTGTTAATTCTAGAATTCCAGTCCTGAATAGGGTAAAACTTTTCCATGTGTTTAGCTGTTTCTTTCTGGCCTCTGAGCTTTTTATCCTTAGAGCAGACATTCCTCTAACGCTTCATTGTGTGAATAACTTTGCCCCTGTAGGCAATGTGCATCTGAAGTTGAAAGACTTGTCCAGGGCAATACAGACCTTTTTGAGTTTAACCAGTAGCTTAGTCCCCAGCGTATTAACGTTTGATGACTAATCACGGCTGCATAGACACTGTGTTTTGTAACCCTTTCAGTGCTGATGGTCTTACAGTAACATCTGGCTCAGTTGCACTTACCTGGATTTCTTGAACTACTTTTTATGCCCTAGAGTTGACTTCTAAGGGCAAGACACTGGAATGAGGATATGAGCAACTTGACTAGAAGATACGTTTGTTATTTTAGACAACTGCTTTTGTGGTAGGGGGAGGATGAACCTACCTTTTACACCCAGATAGTTTAAATGCTGTGTTTTCATAACAACTTAGTACAGATAATTCTGCCTAGTAAGTTGTTTATAGCCATTATCATTTGCATGTCTGTTGCTGATACTTTGTATTCACTAAAAAGTGCCTTTAAACTTGAAAAAGTTACTTCTTCATTAGGAATGCAGGAAAGGAGTAATCTTCAGATAGCTTATAAAATTTCACTTCAATTTCTTAATGCTTATTTGAAGTACATTTTTAATTACTGAAACTGAAGTGTAAGATCACTTTTCAGAATTAATATCTCTTTTTATAAAAGGGGGAAAAGAAAGACTCTTGGAGTTACATTACTTCTGAAAGGCCATAAAATGAGAATTTATCTCCCAATTTCAACAGAAGAATCTGTACAAGAGATAAAATCTGGGCAAAGCAGTTTTTCATTCATTCCTAACTTTAATGTTATGATTGTGAAGATCAAGGTTTGGTTTTGCTTTTATGTGCAGGAGTCCAACCTATTCCTTCTCAGGGAGGGAAACTTGAAATTGCCGGCACTGTAGTCGGCCATTGGGCTGGAAGCAGACGTGGACGAGGGGGTAGAGGGCCATTTCCTCTGCAGGTTGTTTCTGTGGGAGGACCAGCCAGAGGGTAAGTGCAGTCTTTTACCTTCCAGATACCACTGAATGAACAGGGGGGGAAAATAAAGCAGGGAAAAGTTGGGGGCATTCGAAATTGTGTGTGACACATTTTAGACCACATTAGGAAAATTATGCCCACAGAATATTCAAGAAAAGCATTTGTGTTCCTTATAAGATGTTTTTTAATTAGTCATTCAGATGAGTATAAGCATTTTTATGTGCTAATAAAATTCATGCTGATGTATAGATACAGACATGTATAGATAGGTTCATACACACTAGATTGTGCTTGTGAGGTGGGCCAGTGCCAGCCTGATGAAGTTTAACCATGCTGAGTGCAAGGTCCTACACCCAGGTCAGGGCAGGCCCAGGCACAGCTCCAGGTTGGGCAGAGAAGAGATTCAGAGCAGCCTTGCGGGGAAGGATTTGAGATGTTGGTTGATGAGAAAATGTACATGAGGGGGCTGCAGCGTGTGCTGGAGCCCAGAAAGCCAACTGTGTCCTCGGCTGCATCAAAAGGAGCGTGACCAGCAGGTCGAGGGAGGTGATCCTGCCCCTCTGCTCTGTGAGACCTCACTTGGAATATTGTGTGCAGTTCTGGGGTCCTCAACATCAAAGGAGGCCACGAGGATGATCAGGGACTGGAGCACCTCCCATGTGGAGATAGGATGAGAAAGTTGGGGCTGTTCAGCCTGGAGAAGAGAAGGCTGCGTGGAGACCTCAGAGCAGCTTCCA
>JANRGW010013105.1:0-10847 GCA_024733675.1 Psilopsiagon aymara
GCCACAAGTCAAAAACACAGTGCTGCACCAGCTACCGAGAAGGGGAAAAATGACTGCTACTGCTGAACCCATGACAACAGTGAAGAAAGGATAAAATAGCCATTTCATTTCCAGTGAAAGATCAGTCAGATTTTCTTAGCAGTAAAATCTGCTGGAGCTTCCCCCAGTTTCCTCAGTTAAACATGTGAGGGAACTGAGACTTGCAAGTAGCTGTCTAAGAACTGCAGAATAAATAATGTCAGAACTTAACAGTTTCTAATTTACTGCACTGTTTTTGTTCTTTGAGTGAGAGCAGTCAGACTTTTAGCACTGTTAGAGGATTTATTTTTAATTTTCTTTTTTTTTGTTCATATCCAGCCTTTCTTTCTAGATCATAGAATCTTAGGATAATAGAATGTTTAGGGTTGGAAAGGACCTCAAGATTACCTAGATGAGCAAGGACTTGAGCATTAGTACATACAAGCAAAGATGTTTTACAAAATCAAATAATAAAACCAGATATTTTAGCCTGGTTTTAGAAATTTAACAGGTAACATTTTATTATTTAGCTTATTGAGGGAACTGTACATGGAACTGGGGATTCCTTCATTGGTAATGCAATTTCCTTTGAGGGAAATAAGGCTAGCTAAATATTGACTTGCCCAGGATATAATTAGAGGTATTCCACTTCATTTAATGGGTTTAAACTTCAACAGGGGAAGTTCAGGTTTGATATAAGGAAGATGCTCTTCCCTGCAAGAGTGGTGGGACATTAGCACAGGCTGCCCAGAGAAGCTTTGGCTGCCCATCCCTGGCAGTGTCCAAGGCCAGGTTGGATGGGGCTTGGAGCAGCCTGGTCTAGTTGAAGGTGTCCCTGCCCATGGCAGGGGATTGGAAATGCATGATCTTAAGGTCCCTTCCAACACAGCCCAGTCTGGGATTCTATGATTTTAATTTATTTATCGCTTGGTTAGAATAACTGATGAAACTAGATGTTCTTTTTTATTGCAACATTCCTCTGCAAACGTCTTTTCTTCTACTTCTCTCCTTGCACTCTAAAGAAAAGGGTTAAAGTTACCCAGACACATATGGTCATTGCACTTTAACTTTTTACCCTCACTGCAAAAATCCCTGACCCAGCTAGCATGCTGTTATCAGCATTTAGTCTCAATGAAAGAAGTATTTTTTTTTAAAGGCAGAATGAGCGAGCCTAATTGCATCCTCACTTGGATAAACTGTATCTAAGGGAGATAATGTTAAAGATCTTTTCCAACCTAGTTGGGTCTGTGATTTTATGAGACCACAATCAAATTCAAAATGCTTTTTTTTCCAGAAAGAGAGAGGCAATAATCCTACCAATTTCATTGGCAGTTGTTCTTCCAGTTGGCATTTTCATTATAAAAAATGAATTTATTTTTCCACTCCCAAGGAGCTACCTGAACATATGTTCTACAGATTGTTTCACAGCTCCACCTCTTTGTCTAAACCATGCAATGTTTTCTTTCATTAATTATGAGCTTTTTGATGAACATTTTACATGAATGCAAAATATATCTAACTCAAAGTCAATAAGTTATTTTGGTGTAAGAACTCACATTTGGCAATTCAGAAATTACAGTTTGAGGCTATTTTTAGTATTTGTTTAAAATTCAAATCCTGTTCTTTTGTAACCTGCTGTCAGGTGGCCTTGCCTTGGCAGGGTTGGAATGGATGATTTCCAGAGGTCCTTCCAGTGCAAATGGTTCTGTGATTCTGTGAACTTGCCATGATCCCAAGGTGATGCTGAAGTGGAATTTTGCTCCTGAGAGCAGAATGAAGCATTTCATTCAGAAACACTCTTCGTGTGTGCCTTGCTGGCAGCATACTTCCCTGTCTCATTGACTTCAATAGGATTCAGACTACAGTTTAAGAGTTTAGCTGGGATACCTAGCTTTAAAAACCTTTTTAATGGCCTTGGTTACATGGGAGCATTGCACTAGTTTGACCTACATTATGAATTTAATTGATTTAGGTTAATCAGTGCAAAAGCTTGCAGGAATATATTCATTTTAACATAAAAGAGCAGCTATTAATTAGTCTTAAATTAGCTTAGCTTTAAATTAAATTGGAGGTGGTGTTAATCTACTTACCTAATTATTTAACCAAGCTTTAATAATGTTGATTTAAAAATTGACTGAAGTTAAACCAATGCATTTCTCCTGTAGGCACAAGACTTTTGACCTTGTTGCTTGGATTATGCAGTCTTCATTCTACAGTCATCTTGTAGAGCAGGTATGGGGAGAAGCTGACAGTATTACATGTGTTCCCTTGAGTCCCTTAACAATAATAGCTTATGTTTGTTTGACCTGTGATATAGATCTGAACTTCTAAAAACACGTTTGCAGTCTGCTGCAGGAATATTCATATACATACTTTTTTTTAACTGTCAGAGATGTAAAAAACATCAGAGTTTAGGAAATGGCACTATTAGTGGGCGGCAAGAAAGAATGACAATATCCTCAGACAGTCTCCTGGGCAGAGAGTAATCTCAGGACATGAATAGCAGCTGTGGGTTTTCACTGCATACAGTGCATCAAAATTCTGACAGATTTCCAGACTGGGGCAACGTAACTAAGAATATGAAGGGGCTTTAATGGAGGCTTAAGATAGAAACCTCCTTAATGGCTTGTTGCCCTCCCCCACTGTACTGCCCTTAAGGAAAAGAATGGTTAAAGAAGTAGCAATAGGACAAGGAGGAATGGTTTTAAACTGAAACAGGGAAAATTCAGGTTACACATTAGGAAGAAGTTCTTCCCTATGAGGGTGGTGAAGCGCTGGCACAGTCTACCCAGAGAAGCTATGTGTCCTGGGTTCAGCAGTAGCAGTCATTTTTCTCCTTCTCGGTAGCTGGTGCAGCGCTATGTTTTTGACTTTTGGCCTGGGAACAGCGCTGATAACACTGATGTTTTTAATTATGACTTAGAATGTTTGGTCTGGCCAAGGGCTTTCTGAGCCTCATGATCTGCAGGGAGGAGGGGAAGCCGGGAAGAAGCAGAGACAGGACACCTGACCCAAACTGACCAAAGAGGTATTCCATACCACAGCACGTCATGCCCAGGATGTAAAAACAGAGGGCAGAGACCTGGAAGGGTTGCGGGTTTGCTGCTGAGTTGTGCTGGGTATCGGTGGTGTGCAGTTGTATTCTCTTCCCTTGTATTTCTCTTTTCATTATTATTATTGGTGGTAGCAGCAGTGGTTTTCGTTATACTTTAGTTACTAAACTGTTCTTATCTCAACCTGTGGGAGTCGCATTCTTTTGATTCTCCTCCCCTTCCCCCTGGGAGCTGGGGGAAAGAAAAAGGGGGGAGTAAGTGAGCAAACTGTGTGGCTGACTGGGCTTAAATCACGACACTGTGGCTCCTCCATCCCTGGCAGTGTTCAAGGCCAGGTTGGATAGTGCTTGGAGCAACCTGGTCTAGTGGAAGGTATCCCTGCCCATGACAGGAGATTGGAACTGGAGGAGCATTAAAGTCCCTTCCAATCCAAACCAGTCTGGGATTCTATGATTCTGTGAAGTCTCATGTTTTACTTAATTGTCTTGTACATCACAATATTTATAATGTTGACTCCCTTGACCATACTTCAAGTTTGGTATCTTTCAAATGGCACTTCCTTATATGTCTCTCATATCTCAAACCAGAAAGATCTAGATTTTGTTGATAAGGGACCTTGTCTTTTCCTGGGTTGCTGATGTTGATCAGAAGCCATAGCACATATCTTATATATGCATTTAGACAAGAAAAGACCCAATACTGAAAGTATTTGAGGAATTTTCAAAAATAAGGAGAGAAACAGTCAGTCCTCCTGAGTCTAAATGGTCCCCAGCATCATATAGCTAAGACCCACCACCTTCCAAACACACACACAGGGGAGAACTACAGGACAGCCAACTCAGCTAGGGATGGTAGTAGTGTCACTGATCTTCACATTACTGCTTTGTTTGGGCATGTGTGAAAGGAGAATAATTTTAAATCCTGTGGCAGGCTTGTGCCAGCAGATTTCTTTAAGTGTTAATAAATGTGCGAAGAGCTACTCCATATGCTAAGATACCTGCCACTGATGTTCTTGTTGTGTCAAGGCTCTGCCGGACTCTTGCCTCCAAAGCATGCATCTGCTACCTCATCCAGACTGCTCCGTTTTTCATGTCTTAAAATTCCAGCGAAGAAACAAGAGCCCCAGATACAATGTAAATTCAGACCAGAAAAGCATTACCAATTAAGATGCAATTGGGATTGCTCTAGTTCAAGTCTCTAACGCCAATTGCATTAATTGGGAAAATAAGACCAAGATACTAACCAAGATACTAAATACTGATATGACTCAATTATGCATGGCATAATAGGATGCCATTCAGTTCCTGGGCTATTTTGTTCCCTCCCCATGGGGTTGTCTTGTCTGTTTAGCTCGTAAATTCTTTGGGACTTGAGCTTGCTACTGCTCCACTGAGCATCTAACACAATAGTGGCCCTTTCACTGTTGGCCCCTTTGCAATCCAACGAGACTGCACTTATGATTGCAATTGTTCAGTGGGAATTTTTCCATTAACTTTAACTGGAATTAGATAAGGCTCATAAACCCTTTGAATACATTGCTCATAATGTTGAAGTAGATCTATGCTTCAGCATATTGTTTCATGGAATGTCAAAGGTTGGAAGCAGGAACAATCTGAGGCATTGTTCCAGTTTCTTACTTCTGAAAGTCAGAAAAACAGTACTTCTGAGTGCTTTTCTTGGATTTTCACAATCATCTTCTGACAGAAGAAGCATGTGAAATTAGGCTGATGCCTTATTTTATTTTAGGCAAAACTTGCAAGCAAACAAGCATAAACCCAGAGAATACATTTGGTTTGGGTCTTAGAATCATAGAATCATAGAGTGGTTAGGGTTGGAAAAAGACCTTAAGATCCCGTGCTTTGCCTGTGTTAAATCTGATAGGACATATACAAAAACTAAAAAAGTAAAACTAAAAAGGTTTCAGTAGTTTTGATAACCTACTGGATCCTCAAACCCAGGTATGTGTAACCCCAGGCAGCTGCACACGTAAAATCTGTGTGCTTTTATATCAAGTGTTTGCATATAATTGCAGTGTAAAGGTAGGCCAGATAATAGCATTTAATTACCATGTGCACTACGAGTTATCCACCATACAGGCAACAGAAGTGAACCTGTGTTCCCAGGATATTTGACCTCAGCCATGCAAGGCCAAATGGAAAGCTTATTCCAGCATGAATTACATTTTCTTACTAAAACTGGGTAATGTTTAAGTCTAAATTATCTCAGAAGGGATTTGGACACATTTTTTCATGAAAACATTGAAGGGAACTGCTGTGAAATTTCACTCACAATTGAACCAAGAGTAATCAAACAGTGTGTAAAATTTTCACTATCACACTTCTTGAAATGCTATTTGCCTCAGAACTGAGAAAGATGCTTTGTGTTGTTTGCACTCTGACAAAAATGGGAGAAAAGAAGCATTACCATGGTTGCCTGAATACTGGCCAAAAAAGGGAAGCAGAATCCCAGGCCTGGTAAGCAGCAGCCTGTCTGCCATCAAAAGTCTCTAGAACACAAGCTGAAGTGATGACAATTCACCACTGCATGATCTTGAGCTGCAGGAACACACTGGGCTCTAATTCAGAGGCTAAGAGACTTAGAAAATGGAGAACAAAAGGGCCATTTCATTTTCAAAAGTCACTGTGCTGATAACCCAGCTTTGAAGATTATTAGCAGCTTACTCTGTAAATAGGACTACCCACCTCATAAAAAGACAAACCTGAGAAAATAGCTCAGAATATAATCTAAACAAGTTAATTCTGAATTTAGGTCAGAGCGATTATCAGGCACTAATTTTTAGGCATTTTTCTTGCTTATAATTTGTAAATGTTGCTTTGGTGTTCTTGAGGAGATGAAAGACTAAATTAATCTAAACCCAAGAATTTTTAGTATAGCTGAAGGTGAAAGGAAACTCCTAAAGTGTTTGCCAAGCAGGTACTCACCATGAGTTAGGAAATTGGTGGTTCAAATGTCATGGGGAAATAGCATGTCAGTGCAAGTTCTTTAGTGATCAACAAAGTATTCTGCATTCAGACTTCACAAAAAGGTTTCTGAGAACCTTCTCAGGCTCCCCTAGGGACAATCCTTTGACATATTCATTGACACCTAGTGGGGTAGTTGTCTTTCTAGTTTTGCTATAAGACAGCAATTTGCCACCTCATTATCAGTGTGATTGATGAGAACGCCATCTGAAAATCTGTCACACAATGATTGTTGGTTTGACTCCTTCTCTAGATTGATCTCCTTACAGACATACACTGATGTGCATGACAAAATGTTTTCTGGGGAAAGATGTCAATGACAGGTTTTTTGAAAGAAACTGCAGCTTCTGCAAAAGCAATTGACTCTTCCCTCCCTCCACCCCATCCCTCCAACTCGCTCTTTTTTTCCCTCTCTTTGAAATCTGTGTTTAAAAAGTAGAACATTAGACACCATTTGATTTTAATGGCATTTCAGAGATGGCTCGCTCTACTGGCAAATGTAGTGGCTTTGGCACTCGTGTGTGTGAGACACTTGTGAGGCACTTTTCTTGTGTGAAAAGTGTTTTGTAAATCAGAGATACAATCCATGAACAAGCACTAACCGTTACTGAGAGCCCACTAAATGCTACATCACTGCAGTGCTTTCGAAGATTTGCATAATTTTCCCTTCTCCAACTACTTGTTCACTTCCATCCTGTTTCTGTCAAACTTTTATAGCTGTTCTTCCTATAATAGCTGAACCACAAACTGGGTTCTTCCTTTTATCCTTCTCATAGTTAATCCCATTTTGCCTGTCCTGTTATAGGGAAGTGAGGCTGCACCATGGTGGGAAGCCAAGCAAAGCTTCCTAATGGAAACATGCAAGATAAAGTCCTCTATTGCTGTGTCTCCCCAGCTTCTGTGACCGAGGTAGCAGCTCGGTGGAAGTGTGGCTGCCTATATACTACTGCCTAATGCAGTGCTGTCCCATCTACCATGCTACTGTGGACGATTTCTATCTAGGCTTAATTTAAGAAAGCATTTCTAATGGTAACATGAAGGTATGAATCAACAGGACATCTCTGTACTTCAGGGGTTCCTACTGAAAGACAAACACAGGTTGCACTCACAGCCTTTGGATGCCATGGGCTCACTGCTGACCAGACGCTGCTCGTGGGCTCCAGTGGCATGCAGGTGGCAGCCCATGATTTGGAGGCCCTTGAAGAGCACTTCATTGTACCCCCTTGCTCCTGGCATGAAGGCAAAGAGCATGGGATAGGGACTGGGCTGTACTCTGCTTCCCACCCATGTCCTGCTAGGTAGTGCAGGTGTAGCTCTTTGCTAGAATCAAGGGTGCTGGTGTTCACAGAGGTTCCTCAGTCTCGATTAAGATTGGACTCAGCCTTTGGATACAGCAAGAATCTGAGTAGTAATCAGAAAAAAAAAAAAAAAAAAAAAAACCAACAAAAAAAACCACCCACCCAAATATTTTACCCAACCTGGATTTTCAAGCATTTTTCTTGAAGTTTTGTAGAATATAAACTCCACTTGCAATACTTTATTCTGTGTTTTTCCAAATTTTTACATCCTGAAAACAGTCTTACTCTTCCCTTTGTCCACTGGTGTATTTTCCTTCTTTTCCCTTCTTCTCTTCCATTATGTTACACTTTTCCTACAGAGGATATCACCATATTATTCACTGACACGGAACTGGCAGCTGAAAACTAGGATAATAAAGATTGAATGCAGACATTCGACTTGAAACCACAGTAACTCCTACAATCCAGAATATTATCTTAAAATGGCAAATATGGTATATCAATTTCTTCCTAAATTCTGCAGGAAATCCCAGAAAACTGAAAATGTTATACAACTAAAAAAAAAAAAATACCCCATACCTGTCTTAAAAAATAGTCTTTCAACCTCTTTTTCTTCTTCCCCCTTAGTGAAGAAAAGCAAGCAGGCTTTTTTCTGTGTGAGCATTCTACATTTTTTTATTGATTCTGTTTTGGAAAAAAAAATCTCAGTCTCAAAGAGATATTCAAGGACTTGATCCCTAATGTATGCATTCTAGTCCACTGTCCTGAACAGACTGTTACACAAACATATCCAACTGTTTCTATAAAGCTTTAGAGGTAAAGATTGTCTTAAAGGTCTCTAAAATGCATTTTCATTATGTTATTATAGAAAAGTTGTCTTATAAAAGGTATTAGATGAAGTTTTTGAGAGCTTTCCTCTTCAGCAAAATTAAAAATAGAGCAGATTTTCTGGTTAGTTCTTTGACTACAGAAGACAGTACTTCTTTTGCACATCTTCTGCCTCTGTTTTTCACAAATATTAAATAAGGCTCCCTGGGGACAGAGGCATTGCAATTCCCACTGTATTCACTAATATACCAACAGCTCCAAAATGGAATAAAAGAACTCTGTAACCCATCCCAACAGCAGTACAGTGCAGGGAGAGGTGTCCCGGCCCATGGCAGGGAGGTTGAAACTGGAAGAACTTAAGGTCTTTTGCTACTCAAACCATTCTGTGATTCTGTAATTCACATTGTAGTGGGAAATTCATTCAGCAGTCTCCCGTGAGGTTTTGGAGTATAGTTAAAGCCTCAAGTAAGACACCTCTGGTAATGACTACAAGTGAAGACCCTGGGAAAGATCCCACTTGCTACCCGACTGTGGCCTCCTTACTGCTTTTGCATCAGAGCAGTGAGAGCACATTGGAGGCTGTGTGGGAGGTAGGAGCTATCCTTCCTCCAGTGACACTGGGGCTGAGGGTGGCTGCAAGGGGGAGGGAGGGAAAGGATGTGGGAGAAAAGAGACCGGGAAGGGAGGGCCAAACACAATGTGGAATGACTTCAGGCAATTAGAAGGAAAACGAATGAAATATCTGGCTGAATGCCAAAGTGCCCTCCTTTTTTTTTTTTTTTTTTTCTTTTTTTTTTTTTTTTCCCTGCCAGTAGTCCCTGAAAATGGGAAGGTATGTGAGGAATTCCCCACTTTATATTCCCGCTCTCATCTATTGTATTTTAGCTATGCCAGAGCAACACTGTTATTCTCTCATGAAGCCTGGGAAGTCAGGCATCTTGTCCAACAAGACTGATGACAGGGCTGAGGCTGACTGAGCAGCAACCCGGTTTATCAATGCAAGCTGAAGGAATCTGCTGATCAGATAGGGAAACAAGAGAACTGACTTCTGCAGTGAACCACCTTTTGGGGTGATCTCTTTTGCTGCCTCTCTTTGATCTATATGAAAATAAACAGCCTTTGCTTAGTCATTCTGCTTGCAGCAGCAGGATGTCAATGATAGCAAATTGATATTGATGCACATCAAAAAGCTCTTGGAGTTCTCTTACTTTTACTATACTATTTGAGTCTCATAAAAACCCACTTGTTTTTATTGTACAACAAAATCCTCTCCTTGCTGAAGCTGGCAGCAAAAATCCTACAGATGATGACAGAGACTGTAATTCGGGTTTAGAACACTTCCTAACAGAATTAGAGAATCACAGGCTGGTTTGGGTTGGAAAGCACCTTAAAGCTCATTCAGTTCCAACCTGCTGCCGCAGGCAGGGATGCCTTCCTCTAGACCAGGTTGCTACAAGCTCTATCCAACCTGATCCTGAGCACTGCCAGGGATGGGGCAGCCACAGCTTCTCTGGGCAACCAGTGCCAATGTCTCACCACCTGCACGGGAAAGAGCTTCTTCCTAATGTCTAATCTAAATCTCTCCTCTCTCATCTTAAAGCAATTCTCAATTGCCCTATCACTGCATAATCTCCACATATATTAACTGAGTCTAGCAAACATCCTTGTGTGGTGGACTAACATTCTTACTAGTATACACCTGACAAAAAATCATGGCTTTACCAAACTGGAAAAGGGTAATAAACTGCTTCATCTGCAGAAAATTTAGTTGGAAAACAGAGCAAATTGGTGAATCTTTAATTTTTCTCCTCTAATTTTTTCTGATCAGCTTTACTTAAAATAATAACATCTCTCTCTCTCTGCACATTAAAATATACATGCATATAAATCCTCTTTATTATTTTGCAGTGATTCTATTAAAACCAAAAGACTTTTGTATCCAAAAGAATGAAGAGGATGCACATATACTATATCCCAGGGGATTTCTTAGTTGTCATATGAATACCTTCCTATAAGGTCTCATGCAATTTGACAGGAGGATATAGAGCTTTTTGAACAGGTCCATGATTTAATGATTAGCAGCTGCAGCAGAAGGGATTTCTAGCCTAGTTTTTATTGCATGCATTCAGGGAGACACTCCAAACTTGTTTTATATCACATTACATAGCAACAAAACACAGAAAAGCCACTCATTTCTCTTTCTGAGTGTGGACAGTTGAGAGGCAACAAGAATTAGAATTAATAACAAGGAAATAACAATTAACATGGAATGACAACACAGCATATAGTGATGATGCCCTTAAATCATGGAGCGAATTTTATTCAAGGTACATAAATGATTTATCTCATTAATGTAACTGAGCACAGACTTTCCATTTCTCTGGCTCCATTTCACAAAGAGCTTCTTGCTCAGAGAATGTTCTCTCATCCTATTTGCCTGTGTCTGCAGATGAGAAAACTCACAACCTGTGCTGTTACTTCAAACAGCAATACCTCTGACAACCCTAAATCAGAGCAACCCACAGGCAAATTCCTCTTAGTTTTACAATCATAGAATAGTTAGCGTTGCAAAGCACCTTAAGATCATATAGCTCCAACCTCCCTGCCATGGGCAGGGACACCTCACACTAAACCATGCCACCCAAGGCTCTGTCCAGCCTGGCCTTGAA